>OX422221.1:87061246-87323746 GCA_949130495.1 Sambucus nigra | reverse complement strand
ACGCCAACACTTACCGAACGAATCTGGTGTTCTTCTACAACAAATCCGATACACCGACATTTTTTTTAATCATGTATACAAAAATAGTCCTGGTTAGAAGAAATGCAGTAATATCTATCTACGCTGGTTTTTTGTTTTGTCCAGATATTCCGTTCAACATTTAATGCAAAGGGCTGACAATTTTTGACACGATAACTCATTTATGGTAATAATCCGAAATGACCGGAACTTGATACGATTGGCTTGTATAGATTTAAAAGTACCCAAAACTTATACTCAAATAAAAATCAACTCCACTCGAAAATGACACGACTAACCCGAATTGCCACCCTACCTACTTGTGACCACACATTTCTCTTGATAAGATCCTGACTAATTTAATAACTGTAAAGTTTCATATCAAAGTATACATGTTCCACAATCTATGTTACCCTTTGCAATGTGAAATTTACCGAGTCTTAATTTCGGGAGAGAAACTACCAACTGAAGTTGCCATGCACTATGCATGTGGGACCCATAGGGGCCATGTCGGCTAAACATTGCTAACATAAAAATTTGAATTAGATAGCAAAATTGGAAATAGGTAAAAAAAAAATTAATACTTCCATCCACGTGACCTAACACTTTAATTCATTACTAAGCTCAAAGGCAAACTCTAAGGACCATAAAGAAGATACACATATTTACCTCAAACAAATTAGAGAAAATATAAAATGTAATAAAAGATCACTGTTTGCTACTCAATATGTTCGTTCCTTTGCTTTTACAGTTCTAGATGTGTATTTCAGAAGTACTTTGAGTACCTATATGCACATAATAAGTTATCAGTCTGATATCTATATGACTATACATATATTATTAACTCTTACAAAAATGAAACATATTTCAGATATACACTAGTACCCGGGGGTGTTAGATCTGAAACTCAAATCCCAGGTGCGACTAAAAACTCAAACCCTTGTACAAAAATGAAGAGAGATGTTACCTGTAGCAGTCCATGGAAGAGATGGTACTTGTACCAAAACTCAAACCAAAATGCAAATCCCAAACTCAAACTATAAAAAAAGCATGAATTTTAACTTCGAAGTTTGAATTATAAAAAAAAGAGTGGTGCTATGGGTACCAAATAACTCCCCAAAATCTCTCTCAAATAGCATTGATGAGTTGTGTCCTGACGGGACCCATACCCTAAGATATAACACTTAAAACTATTTGGGAATGATTTGGGGGAGTTATTTGGAACACATATATATATAAATGGAAGCTTGCATTTTTCCCCTCGAAATGCCTCTTTCGTCTAACTCATTGATAGCCCAAAATCCAAGAAACATAACGACCCAAGCAGCGGAGAAAATAACTTGGTTTGGTTCTTCTATTTATAAGATACATGAGAGAGTGAAGACATGGGAAATGCGAGTAAATACTCTGTATGAGAGAGAGAACCTTCTTCCATCGAACCTACACCCGTCAACATCATGTTTTGATATCACTCCACCATATCATAACCCAAAAACGTTTGGCAATGAACAAAAACAAAAATCCTCTCCAAAACATGTAGATTAAAACATTGAGAAACTGTTGTAGAATAGATCTAAAGTAACTGTATTTAGACCACCTGAATACCTCTCTCTCTCTAAATAAATGAACAAATGACCACAAAATTGTCATAAAAAAACCATTGTGGAGATGAAGAGTTTAGAAGCTGCAAAGAGAGAGGAGATATTAGGATCCGTTTGATACATATTGGCCAAAAGTGTTGGCATGGCAAAATTTGTCAGGGCAAATTTTGCCTAGACAAATATTTTTTTCTCACATTAGACTATCAAACACCAAATAAGGTAAAACAAGTTTTTTAGGCAAAATATTTTAATAACACATTTTTCGTCCATATTAACATATATAATGATAAAAAATATGTTTTTTTTTTTAATTTTCGTCCCAAGTCTTATTTAATAAAAAAACAGTTTTTTCTTTTCTTTTTTACTTCCCGTTTTTATTTATTAAAAAAGTAACAAACTATATATAAAAAAAAAGTTTTTTACGCCAAAACTACTTACTAAAAACAGTTTTTACATTAAAACAGTTTTTAATTTTTAAATTAAAACAGTTTTTGCGTTAAAATAGTTTTTAATTTTTTTTACATTAAAACAGTTTTTATATTAAAATAATTTTCTGCATTAAAACAGTTTTTACATTAAAACATTTTTAAATTTTTTACATTAAAAATTTTTTTACATTAAAACAATTTTTACGAAAAAACAGTTTTTACATTAAAATAATTTTTTACATTAAAACAGTTTTTACATTAAAACAATTTTTTATATTAAAACAGTTTTCACATCAAAACAATTTTTAATTTTTTACATTAAAACATTTTTTACATTAAAACAATTTTTACATTAAAACAATTTTTTTACATTAGAACGGTTTTTATGAAAAAACAGTTTTTAAACAGATTTTAATTTAAAAAAGTTTTTTTAACTATTTAAAACAATTTTTAAAATATTCATAACAATTTTTAAAATATTCATAACAGTTTTTTTTTAATTATTTAAAATAGTTTTTAAATTGTTTTTTAAAATATTAAAAGCGTTTAAGAAGTTAGCAAATTTGTTGGCGAATATTTCTCACCCATATAGCAAAGCAAAATTTGCCAACATGTTATGCATAAGAGGTGTTGTACATTGGCAAATAGCTTGTAGGCAAATTTTGCTATCAAACACACCAAATTATAGGCAAATGTCATATTTGCCAACTTATTTGCCATTTGCCATGGCAAATAATGCTATCAAACGGACCCTTATAAGCAAAAGGAAAAATGTGTTTTCAAAATAAAGTAGGAGAGAGAAGAAATATTTGGCAGATTAAAGAACCAACTTTTTGTCATCCTCGATCCACCCACACAAAAATTTCTTTGATTTATTAAATCTCACCCATGTGGCATCGTGTTGTGAAATAATATAGATACAAAACCTATTTATATAGGCTGTGTATCCAAAGTTATATGATGTGGCAAAACCCCCTCCTCCCTTAATATATATATATATATATATATATATATATATATATAAAAAATTAATAATAATAAAACAAATGAATTTGCAAGTATATGCACTAATTGTTTCTTCACCTTGAAAGTTGTATTGATACATGTACTTACCGTTATACAAGTTGTCTAACAATTGTTTTAGGTAATTTAAGGGATTTTGAGACTTAGATTTTAAAAACACTAACCACATGCAAAAAAATCCAAGTTATTAAACGACATAACATATCTTACCACTATGCTATAGACAAATGGAATCAGTTTCCTCCTCGCATATGGGACATCTAAAATAACCAAGAACATTACAACCGGACAAGGTCCCATAGATCGGACATTCGTTGTTTGCCCATAACACTATTACTTTAAGTGTGGACTTTTCACCCTTATGAGTGCCAAATTCCATAAATCCCTCATCGGACAACTCTTTTAGTTCTTCAATTAATGGGGCTAAGTACAGAATAATATCGTGAGTGAGAGCCTTTGGAAAAGGTATCAACATTGATAAGAATGTGAACTCTTTTCACATGCATAGTGTTGGGTCCAAGTGTGGATAACTAGATCAATGATCGAGGTATGGGACCCTTTGTCCAATCATGGTTAACCATGGGCATGAACCCCAAGGAAACCCAAAAAAAGTACCAATTCCCAAACCAAGAAACAATAGTACAAAGGTCAAAAATCCATAAACTAAAGTCCATAGGGTCAAAACTAAAATATTAAAAATCCATAAAAGAGATCCAAACATGCCTTATGGGACCATTAATCGATCATTTAAAGGCCCCTATAAATGGGTAATCGATCGTTTATATCCCTGGGTAATCAATACTAGAATCCAATGAATATCCCCCCAACCATACGCGTGTCACTTAGAACAGATCACCGATTAAAATCTTTTAACTGATTGGTCATTTGCCCACAGCCAAACCCCTATAAATAGAGGTACCCACCAACCGTTAAAAACACACTAAAACTCAACGTTGATTCGGTTTTCTAAACTATTTACTCCATCAAGCATTCGAGATACTCGAGTTCATTCTAAAAATTGTGTAAGAAGTTCATACTTCGAAGAAGTCTCTTTTCCTCGAGTAAAGTTTGTGCTTTCGAAATGTCTCTACTATAGTTCCGAATGAGGTTTATACTTATGAAAAGTCAATTCCATGAAATAAACAGAGTCGAACCTCTGAGCACACAATGCGAAAATCAGCATTTCTATACGAAGCACTTCCCACCTATAGTACCTTACGTGGGGTCACTCCCTGAGGCAACATTCAGTTCATGCTATAAGAGTAAAGAAACGTTTCCCAAATTTTAGGGAAATAAGTAATATATATCTTGATAAACTCTCTTTACATATTTATCTCATTTTTCCCAGTCACCATTTAGGGGACCGGGTATGAAATTTACAAGGTTTTTATTTTGAATCCTGGTTTCTAACCTTGAACCTCTATTTGTGTATTGAATTGACATGCCCATTCGTTAAAAAATTTATATCAAATGCAATGATTAAAATAGATCAACATGTAAGAATACTCTTCAAACCATTATTAGGAAAGTGCCATTGAGCTGTGTCAGCCCTAAACTTTCTAGGTTAAAGTATAAAATTTGGCTACTCTCACCACTTCATTCAGAGAAAAATCCATCTAGGCGGCGGCAGCCTGAATATGTGTTTTCATACAAATACTTTTCAAAGATCGGCATGCGATCAACATATTTCTTAACATATAAATCTATAAATCCAACACAACGAAAATGATATATTAAGGACTAAAATCCATGAATATCGTAATGTTATATATTGCATACCCAATATTAAGTTTCTTACACCCGTAAATTTGTCTCGTGTGCTTGAACTATGTTATCTTTCATCCCAAGTCCCCTTAGGTAAGTACGCGCTATACCAAGCCTCATAATACGTCTCTCGGCATATCATTCTTTAGGGATGTCTGCATCTATAATCTAAACATACCCCTGCAAATGCTCAAATGCACACCTACCAATTATACAACCGAACTATGTTGTTTTTGATCCTATGTTCTCTTGGGTACGTAGGCATAATACTGAGTCCTTATCGTGAGCTTGATCCTAAAAAATATGCTTCTTGACGTATTGTCCCCAACAAAGATGCATCCATCTCTTTCACCCTGTACACTGGCCCATTTTAAATTACAAACGAGATATCAAACTATCTCAAAGCCACAATCTCTCGTTCATCCTTATACAAATGTGCAAACACATAAACATTAAGAAAAACTGAACTATGTATGATTTAATCCCAACTCCTTTTGGGTATGTAGGCACCTCACCCCTTTCTAACTCAAAAGAAAATATCAAAATATCTCAAAGTCGAATCCTCTCAGTCATTTTTATGCACATCGATGGCCACCCCTTAAACAAGTCGTGTCTTATTTCACACCTACATACATAATAATAGCCATCGTTTATACAAATATAATCAATGAGTCATGAACAAACACCCTTGTGTACCTACATTGGTTAAAGTGACGTTTTTACACCTCTCATCGACACCGTTTTCCTATAAAATAATCTATTTACGTTTAAAGATATTCTCAAGCTAAGGTCTCTAAACACGTTCTAAAATAAATTAAAAAGTAGTCAAATAATGTAAAGAGTAATAATAAACATATAATTAAGTAAACATAAACAACAAGTGGGGTTTCTAATTAAGGCCTTCCCCACTCGTAACCCCGTTCCCAAACCCACACTATAAGATTCACTTGACCAATCACAGACTTTAAAACCTACCTTGGGATTATCCCGAAAGGGCTAACTCGAACCTTTATATTTTTTTTATATAAAACAAATTGGCGACTCTGAACAACCCTACCAAACCCCTTTTTTGGAACATAAAAGCCACACTTACCAGGGGCGTGCACCAAAACTGGACATGGCGTTAAACTACATCTAGGGAAAAATCACCGAACCAAAGTGTTAGACTGCTAACTCGACCCTTGAGGGACACGGTAGACCTAGAGTAAATCACTTCCAATCATCCACTATTATAAACACACGTATTTCACCATCCTTGGGCACAATCAAACTCTCTTGGGGGCTGTAATTCAACAGTAGTGACTCTCCTAGGGATAAATCAAGAGAACCAAACTATCTTGATGCTTCCTTCTTAATAAGTTTTATATTAATCCCCATCATGACAACTTTATGAAAATTATTTAATTGTTTATCGTCCTAAGCTTTAAAGTCCCTTAGTACGTATATACGTTCTTAGATCCCCATGTACATGATTGTATATCTTCCCAAACATATAGGCACGTACGAAAGACCTCATGATAAAATAAACATCAAAGTATGTAAAAATAAATAATACCTGTTTGCATCACACACTACATAGTCATGATTTTCATATTGTTTAAACCATATGCCCTTAAGGGCCCAAAAGTGGCTAGTTGAAAGGAAGTTTGTACTTGGGAGAGTCACTTCATTCAAATGGAAGTTCGTACTTCAAAAAGTCTCCTATCCTTAAATAGAGGTTTCTACTTTTGATAATTCACCCCTAGATAAAGTTTGTACTTTTGAAAATTCTCTTCCCCTAAAGGCTAGTCGCCAGTGGGTTTCCTCACTCTTTTTCCCCACTCTTCTGGTATATTGAATAATATCTCTCCAGATCCTAAAGTATCGGTGACAAGGAACATTTGAAGTTTATTCAGTATATCGAATAGGCTCTCAAAATTATTCGGTACTAGGGTAAAATGGAGTCACACATACCTTAAAGGTTGCTCAGTCTAAGCATCCGAGTATATCGCTACCCATGCCAATGAAAAGCGAGCCACCGATCACCGAATCATATTGCCCTTTTAATATAGAGAAAATATCTACGAACACACCCTATTGCAAAGAAAAAGAATAAATGCTTATGGGTAAATAAATTTGTTGATTTTTTATATAAATTGTTAGACGGATGGAGGGTGGTTCAAAATCCCTTAGATTCCAGGTTGAATGGATCCCCTTTCCAAGGAGATAAACAATATGAATCCACAAGTCATTACCAAAACATATTCCCCGTATGTTGGATTCCCCACCCACATTTTATTTAGAGAAAATAATAGACCTCAGTCTATTATCTGCTCACTCCTAGTACGAAAAATGAGAGTTTACCCTTGTTTACCTGAATCCAACATGACTATGTTCAATTCTTCCTCTTTAAAGACTCTACCAAACAAAAGAACCCAAAAAAGAAAATACCATCCATAAATGGTTAAAAGTAGATAAATCTCCCCCATGTATTTCCCTTCTCTCATTGTTTGTGTTTACTAAAAACCTAAACGAAAGGGACCTAACTTTTTCTACACATACCTATAATAGGAAAGAGGTCGCGCCAAGTTCTTACGCTTAAAACATAAGTACACACTGCATGTGGTCATTTTATTTTCCTCAATGAACTCCCTACCCATGATCGTCAAGTTTTCTCTGTAGTACGCTCCATGTCTACTAAAGAAAACCAGGTTCGATCAGTAATGGATCAGATCTTGATATAGCTAGAAAGAATTGCTACCTCGCAAAACACCATGAAATCTGAAATTAGGGCACTAGGCCTACCACAAGTCCACCTAAAAGAGGCCACTGCTACAATGGGAATGAGATAGAATGTACATCATACCCTAATCTCCAACACTCATACACTGCCTACGGTTACTATGGAGTCAATACAAACTAACCCCCAAAATTTGCTAGCATCGGTCCCCACTCTTTCTCCCCTATTAGCGCCGTGCTCCCCATTTCATGTACCATTTTCCTTGCATGGTTACTTTGAACCCTACCATAAATGACTAGAGTAACCAAACACCTCCTTCCAAGTCCCCCCACGAGATGAACATGTGGCACCACTACTAGCCAATGAGATTTTCGCCAGCCTCCAAACTAGGAGATAATGTAAGTTCAATCTGAACTACGTCTCCTTTAAGAATCCATAAAAAAAGATCCAAACCACGGCTGATCTCACCAACATAAAAAAGATGGCTTTCTATTTAGAAGCTCAATTATTGGAAAAATAAAGTATGCGAGTCTTCAAAACCTAAAAGGGACTAGGTTCCTTATCTTCCCACTTATCTAACTACCACCTACAGATGCAGATTCAGAATATAGACCTAGGAGTTTTAGAAAGGATATTCTCTTGTACGTTGTTCGGATGGGCTCTCACTTAGTACATGGGTTTAAAGAGTGAAAGGAGCACCGAAACAAATCATGATATATGTCATGCTTTCCTACAACAATAATAGTACAATGAGGAATTAGGAGTCATGTGAAAAAATCTCAAAATGCTGAAGCAAGAGGAGGGAAAGACAGTTTTCACTTTTATCACTCGCTAGAGAGAAAGCCAGCCAAATGGCCAATCGTTCCTTATACAATGAGAAGATATAGATCGTCACCAGGAACCTCTGAAGGGAAGTGAATAATGAACTAAGACTCACCTAGATCCCTGATTTTAATGCCCTCATCCACATATGGGGTATAATCAAGGAGAGTTTGGCCTCCAAAACTACCAATTCAAGTGACGATCCTTATTAGGCTATTAATAAGTTATCCACCTCCAGGAACCTTCCTAGACATTTCGCATCCCATATCACCAACAAGACCATGTCAAGTTACCAACACTCTCTAAACTGCGGTAGCCACTATCGCACCCTTGTCATCAATACCCCCTCCATGGAATTATCAACCCATTCCCCCTCCTAAAGAGTTTCATTCCTAACTAAGACATTTGACAAACCTCCAAGCCCCCTTCCCCTCGATCTATAAGGTCTTTCCCTCCCTTAAATTCGAGGTTATTCTAAAACCTCTTCATCCCGTACCTCCCCCTACCATCTAGGATAAGAACTGGGTGTCTTAATCATGTTGCAAGTTCTACCAGTGACCCGATCGTATCACAGACTACTATTGATCCTTAAGGTATTCCATCTAAAACCTCATTGACTTTGGAAGCCTCATTCCACTGAAGCCCATTGTCACTAACCACCCCTATCATACTATCCCAACCCAGCATTGATAACTTATTAGACACTCCCACCCTAAGCATATACCCATCGACCTCGATAGTCCCCATCCATCATAAACCAAGAATGGGGACATATTCCCTTTTTCAAGCAACTACCTATTTGGGCATTCCATCATGCACCATTAAACTCATCACTGAAATTGATCTTGTTATTGACCAAAGGACCTTCTTCATCATAGACATCCTATAAACCAACCAATATAACTTGGACTTGCTATTGGTCATGGAATTCATGCTCTTAAAAGAGCCATGACTCATCCCCCCTTCCTAGCATAAACGGATCACAAAGTTGAATGGGAAGAAAGGTACGATGAAGCTATCCGAGCAACTAAGCACATCACTTGTGAACTACTAATTTAGTCCACTGGATGGGAGGGTCAACTTTAAGTATCACCGGTTTTACCTTTAAGATTTGAAAACCGATAGTGATACCCACTCACCCACTACTACAAACACGTTCTCGATTAAATCTCGAGGAAATGTCATACGCACCACATTAGTCAGTCACAAAATGGAAGAACCCATGATTTGTCTACCCTAATATCCTAACCCTCCAATACAGGTAAATGAAAGAGACAGACAACATAAGGAATATGATCATGTCACTTCGAAAGTTAAGTCCTGTCACCAATCATTGTACGATGAATAAGAAAGAATAAGAGACCACATTGAACAAAGGGACGCTGCTTGGGAAGATGAGTGATAAGACCATCCTGTCGGAGTAATGTACGCCCCACACACAAGACTTCCCAGAGAAATGTGGAACTTACTTTGTGACACCAATATAATCTTTTGCACTAGGTACGATCGTCAATGAGGAATGAACAACTGAACCAACTACTCAGGAGATGAATAATGGGCTCTTACCTTTGCTACTATCCACAAGATGAGAATGTACATCGGGGGAGACATTGATCCCTCTAGGATGATACGCTCAAAATGAGCACCACCCTCTTACGAGGAACACCACCTTCGACTAATCAGAATCTCCTTTAAGTCCTCCACCACCTAGTCCTAGGCAAGTCTACTACACAGACCTAATAAATCAGTTGAATACCGACTTCTTTGACCATCTCCTAATCACAAAAGGGAACATGCTAACCAAACCTGGAGGCTAATTCATGCTCAACCCCCAAGTCTGGTAGATGATGATGGGGTGGGATTACTCCCTAGGAAAAGGATCGGGGCTGCACAAATAAGGAATTAATTCCTTTGAGGTCACCAACATTAGAGATCATAAATTTGGAATCAGGCACAGAGATATCACAAAGTAGATGGATCGACTCGAGCAATATGAACATTTAACCTTCCGCATGAAAAAGTGAGGCTACACCATAGACAACCTCCAGCCTATTTTCTCATATTAAGTTCCTCCCCTCATGTTTTTCAACAGTAATGGGGAACTCATCCACCCTAACATCAATGTATAACAAGATATTCGATCCATTGGGTGGGATGACATACATGTACAAATATAGGATACCATCTGAAATGCTATAAGGGTCTATTATAATCCCCTATTAATGATCTCGTGTAGCCCTACGATAAACTCGACCTGGTTGTTATAAAGATAAATTTCGATCTCTTTGTACTCGAGGTATCACCCTGGTCTCACCACTACACATAATCGAGACATATCCATGGTAACACCTACTTGGATTCATCCCACATAGTCATTGTATTCAAACTGCAAGATGAAATAAACTACAAAGGACATCCCCCACAAGAAAGCCCCGCCTCCCATAGGTATTCGTACATAGTCGAGATAGAATTGTTCAACCTTGATCCCCATTGATGATGCCGGAATCAGCACCACCAGATAAGGTGTTTTCAAGCTCAATCTAAGAACAACAATGGAAGCATAGTTATGTGAAAGGTAAGAGAATGAGATGAGGAGAAGAGGAGAGAGCACCAGGATATAAGTGGTTCAGCCTAAATTGTCCTACGTCCACTGTGTGTGTGTGAATAACCTCACTGCAATAAGGCACTAATGGCCATGGATACAATCTCTCAAGCTTTCTCTCTCTACTGTGTATCTAGACAGAGTTTCAGCTAGGGTTGAATCATTGGGCTTTTGCAAGGTAGAGGGTGACCCCTATATATAGTATCTAGGGGGTGTAATGTACCCCCATGCATGCAATGAGCATGTGTGTGTTTGCCTCACCAATAGGGGAACGCCATCTGTCACTGTCACATGTAGAGAATGATGATGCAATATTCTCCCCATGTGTGGGGAATAATCTTGTTATAACTGATTTGTGTCCACGTGCCCTTATCCAAATGTCAGCCGATGCTCGGCTATCGTGCCTGGGGTATGACCTCGGCCTATGGGAGGCCGAGGTTGGTAAGTCTAGGTACCTGTTCAGTCCGAGTATTCCATGGAGGTCTCGGCCTAATCCCAGCCGAGACGATGGACAAGGTCGGCCTAATCCCGGCCGAGACAATGGACGAGGTTGAGCTGGAGTGTTTGGAGTATCGGTCGATGTCTTGATGAGGTTGCTGGTGGCTTCCTGTGAGCTCGGCCTATGTCTGGCCGAGGTTGCCATTTCAAGGCATATGTGAATGCTGCTGATCCTTGTGGTGACCCTTGTAGAGGCTGGTAGTAGGGTCGGCCTTGGTCGACCTTGCTATGGCCGAGGGCTGATATCGCGTGTTCCCAACGTCGGCCATAATCTGGGTCGAGGTCACACTTGGGGCATATCAATCACCCCCAACCCTTAGTCATATGTGAGGGAAGGTGTCTAAGGGATTATCATACCTCCGAGGCCTGTCTATTACAAGCCAATGCTTATTTGACAGTTGTCCAATGATGAAGTAGGCTTGCTAGGTGGGTGTGTGCTGTTAACCGCCCTTTGGGGATCCTAAGGCAATGATAGGCCTTGGGAGTTGTGCCTGAGTATTTAAGGGTTTTAAACCCTATTTCCCTTATCCCTTCTTCATTTCTCCCATTTCCACCGCTCTCGTTCCAGCATCTTTCTCTCTCTAAAAGATCCTTGCTGAGGCTTTGGAAGGTGGTTTTCTTGCAAGCTTCTCGTCTCCTCCTTACTATTCCCTCCTCAGGTAACCTTCGCCACACTTTTTCCTTCATTATTTCTGTAAGTCTCCTTATTTTTGAGTTTTCTGACGAGATCACCATTATTTTCGACGAACAATTCTTGCTACAGTTAGGTAGTTTGATCTTTACTGCTTTACTTCACTAGGCAATCTTGTTTGTAGCTTTAGGAATCCTAAGTGTAGTGTCGTCCTCTGATGCTCAGACCTTTATATCATCTACTTGAGGAGTTCCCCTCCCTTAGAGAGAAGACTTTAGAAAATATTAGACAAATAGAAAGAGCACAGGAGGAGGCTCGTAGGTCACAAGAGTTTTCCATTAGACCCATATTTCCACCACCTCTGAGGGTGATATATCCTGACCCCCCAAAGTTTTTCTATCAGACAGAGGTTCCTGCTGATCCCATACCGATGTCTGAGTCTGAATCTTCTACCTCTGATCCCATGTCTCTGGATTCCTTTCAGGAGGCCATGGACTTCACACCTCGGCCTGATCAGGCCCCTGATCAGGCCGAGGTCTCCAGCCGAGCCTCGTCCCATAATCACTCAAGCACCTCAGCCTCTTCCTCAGAGGTTGAAGTTGTTGAGCCAAGTGTGGCTATACCACCACCACTTGACGCCATTCCTCTGTCGGCCTTCACTGGTGTCGAGTTCGCTCAGAGGTTCCTGAGTAACCCATCAACATCTGCTCTGACCGACATTGAGTTGGATGATGATGATGAGGCTGAGAGCGATGTCAACGTCTCTGAGGCGTCCGAGATCGAGAGTACTATTACTGAGGTAGACCTTCCCTGCTTCAGATACTTGTATGCTATCAGTCCTTCAATAAAGCTTAGGAGACCTCTGAGGGAGGAGAGGGCTTATCATGGTCGAGAGGGCGAAATCTGCCTATAAGAGCAGATGTTCAAGTTGGGTTTTCGTCTGCCCATTCACCCTATTATCAAATACATCCTTTCTTACATCAATTTGGCCCCCTCTCAACTACCCCCCAATGCCCGGATAGTTATAATAGGGGTCATAGTCCTATGGAAGGCTGTCCACCACTCAGACCTTCCAGTTCAGGTCTTCGTAGGTTGATATGTCCCCTCCTCGGCCAAAAATCGTCCGAGCTACTACCATTTTGTAGCTCGGAAGCCTGAGAAGAAAATTCTTCAAGTAACCCAGACTTCCAACCATAATTGGAAGCCTCGGTATTTCTCTGCTTCTGGGCCATGGGAATTTGGCCCATGTGTCCCCTCATCAATTCTAGAGCCGAGGATGCCCCTGAGGTGGGGTAAAGTTACAATATCTGCGAGGGCTGACCCTGGCCTGAGCCCATCGAACCTTCAGAAGGTGAGAGCCCTTCAAGATCAGGGGGTACATGGTCTGCTCGTCAGGTTCGAGCACTTGATGACTCCCCACTTCCTCTCTGGGACAGGTCTAGGTGGAAGTCCCCTTGCCGAGCTTGGTAAGCATTTTTGTTTTTTAAGTTTAACCTCTGAGTTTATTCATGTCTGATTATCTAACTCAGGCCTACTAATTTTTTGCAGAGCGACCACAAGACATTTCGGACGAGCTTTGGGAGATGGCTGCACCCAGCTTGACGAGACTTGCTAAAAAAGCAGGCCTTAACGCTCCTCCCCCAGCTCCCTCTACCTCTAAACCCCCAGCCACAAAGAAGAGGGATCCATAAGGTCATGCCCCTGAGGATCAGAGGCCGAAGAAGAAGACTGCTGACGCTGCCATCCCCATTTCTTCAGCTGACGCCCTGCCGGCTCGTCTGGATCAGTTGAAAATAACTGACAGCATAGTCGGCCACAGTCTTCAGGCCTTAGATGCCTTCGGCTCTACAATGACCGAGGCTGATAGACGCTTCTTCAGGTCACTGGACACCCCCCTGTCGGTCGAGTTCGGCATTCATAGGTCCATTCAGGTATGACTTGATCTTTCTGATTGTTCTTCACCCAAGTGTAACATCTGATTGTTCTCCAGCTCATTCATTATGGCAAAATATGCAGGGCCTGGCAGCTATGCACCACTTATCCAACTGGACTCTGAGGAAATTGCCCCTCATCCAAAAGGGACAAGAGGCTGAGAGAGTCCAGAGCACTCTGAACGCAGAGATTGATCGTCTCAAATCTGAGCTGAAGGATTCTGAGAAGAAGGTGAAGGGGTTGGAGAAGGACATCTCCCAGCTTGGCAAGGATCATGCTGCTGCACTGAAGGCTAAGGACGACATTCTGCAGCAGAAAGTTAACTCAGCTGTCAGGGCCGCCCTTGATGACACCTCTAAGAAGATAATTGCTGACTATAAGCCCTCTGATGAGTTCATGGGCTTCGGTTTTGAATACCATGAAAGAGGTATCAAAGCCACTATTAAATGGGCTGACGTCAGGGAGAGAGAGGCCGGCACTTTGAATGCACCTGATTTCGTTGGTCTCGGCTTTGCTAATCCTCAATTCGCCCAGGCTCTTCGGGAGGTTGAGGAAGAGACTACCGCTCCTGCCAAGACTGCTACATTAGAGGTCACCGAGGTTGGAGGGGCAGACCATCGTGATGATGCGGCCGAGGTGACTAATCAAGCCGAGGATGTCAACGTTCCCCCTTCAAACCCTTAGGATTTTTTGATAATTGTTTGTAACTCATTGTACTATGGAGCTTGTCTGTAATCATTGAACATCTTATTATTTCTGAATATATATCAACCTCTGATGAGGACCATCTTCACTTTCTTTTCATTGAATGTCATGTGATGCTTTTCATTCTTAGTTCCATTGTTATGGTGGTTGCTAAAAATAAATTTGTAATCTGAGCTTCAACCTCTGAAGTTCTCTTTCTAAGCTTGTCTTTTTTCAATGGTCTTGTTTAAACTCAACCAATGGTCCTGAGCTCAGACCTCGTCACCACTGAATGGTGTTATGAAGGGCTGAGGTCATCACCTAGGATGTTATCCTCATAATTAATCTCTGACCTAAGAATGAAACAAGAACTGTCATGGGAACTGATCTTTATTAATAACCTCTTCATAATAAGATGGTACATTTACATAAAACTCTATGCAACATCATATGTAATATCTCTTTAGGTGATCAGCATTCCATGGGTTAGTTAAAGGTTCTCCTTTAGGTTTTCTAGCCTGTAAGTGCCAGGCACAACCTCTTCTGTCACTTTGTAGGGGCCATGCCAGTTTGGGTGAAGCTTATTTGCTTTCTGTAGGGTCTTTTTTAGCTTTAGGTCTCCCACTGCAATGGGTCTTGACTTCACCCTCTGGTTGTAGAATTTCACTGCCCTCTGCTGGTAGGCTGCTTGTCTGACCTCTGCGTCCTCTCTTCTTTCTTCGATAAGATCTAGGTCCAGCCTCCTCTCTTCCCCATTATTATCAGGGTCATAGGTCTGAATCCGATGAGTTGGGAGCCCTACTTTCGTTGGTATGACGGCCTTTGAGCCATGTGCCAGCATGAACGGGGTTTCTCCTATTGGTGTCCTTGTCATGGTTTTGTAGGCCCATAACACAGCGTAGACCTCTTCAGTCCATCTTCCCTTCGCATCTTCTAACCTCTTCTTGATTCCATCCAGGATAGTTCTATTTGTGACCTCGGTCTGACCATTTGCCCGAGGTTGGCCAGGAGATGAGAAGAATTGCTTAATCCCTACTCTTAGGCAATACTTTTCTAAAGAGGAGTTCTTGAACTAGGTCCCATTGTCCGAGATGAGGGTGTTTGGGAGGCCATATCTGCATATGATATTCCTCCAAATAAATTGGAAGGTCTTCTACTCTGTGATTGTTATCATCGGCTCTGCCTCCACCCACTTTGAGAAGTAGTCTATGACAACTATCAAGAATCTATAGTTGTTGGCGGCTCTTGGTAGGGGTCCTACTAAGTCAATCTCCCATAATGTAAATGGCCATGGAGAGGTGATTGACGTCATAGGCTAATGGGTCTGATGAGGGATGGTGGCGAATCTCTGACATTTATCACACCTCTTTACATAAGCTGCGGCGTCTTTGGACAAAGTTGGCCACCAGTACCCCTATGTGATGATTCTCTTGGCCAAGGGTCTTCCCCCTATGTGGCTAGAGCAAGAAACCTCATGAACCTCCTTTAAGACCCGGGGAACTTCCGTGGAATGCACACATCTGAGGAGAGGCAATAGAAATCCCTTTTTGTACAAGACGTCTCCTATCATCGAGAACTTGGCAGCCCTGTACCTCAATTTTCTTCTCTCTAGCTTGGACTCGGGTAGCTCTCCCCCCCTAATATACCTGACGAGGGGGTCGTCCATGAGTCTCCTAGGTTCAAATTGTGACACGGGTTACATACCTCTTCTTCCTTGATGGTTGCCTTTCTCAAGACCTCGATCGGAATGGTCCTTCCAACATCTGTCTTCATTGCTGAGGCCAGCCTTGCCAATGCATCTGCGTGACTGTTACTTAGTCGAGGCACTCTCTTCAGTTTTGCCTGTTCAAAATATCCTAACAACCCTCTTACCCTCTTCAAGTACTTGGCCATCCTTTCATCTTTAGCCTCATAAATCCCCAGTACTTGATTGACAACCAGCCTCGAGTCGCTGTGGAGTAGGAGTTGCTTTATGCGAAGATTTGTTGCCAATAAGAGACCTACAATCATGGCCTCATACTCGGACTCGTTGTTTGAGGCCTGGAAGTTGAACCTCAGGGCATATTCAATGTTCGCACCATCCAGAGCCAAGAGTATCAACCCCGCACCGCTTCCACTGTCGCAGGAAGAGCCATCAATGAAGAGGATCCAGACATCTGTATCTAATGAAAAGGCTCCTTCTGTTATGACTCCTTATTTAAAGAGATACCAATCCTCCCCGTCCTCCGCAATTCCGCTAATAACTTTTTTAGATGCGACCTCTTCCAAATTTCGAAAGACACTTGGTGTCATCTCTTCCTCCTCCCGGAAGACACTTGGTGTCGTCTCTTCCTGATTTCGAAAGATGCTGCAGTTTGTCTCTTCCATGCCCCCCAGGCCTTTCTCTACCTCGGCCTCTTCCCATGTGAACTCAGCAACAAAATCTGCGAGGGCCTACCCTTTGATGGCTGTCCTAGGTTGGTAGGCAAGATCGTACTCCCCCAACTCGATGGCCCAGGTCATCAACCTCCCGGATTTCTCAGGTTTATGCAGGACCTGTCTTAGTGGGGAGTCAGTGAGGAATACTATGGAGTGAGCTTGGAAGTAGGGCTTCATTTTTCTCGAAGCATGTATCAGGGCATAGGCCAACTTTTCCATGCGAGGGTAATTCTGTTCATCCCCTTGAAGGGCTTTACTGTTGAAATACACAGGCCTTTGGGTCCCATCGTCTTCCCGTATTATGGCCGCACTGATGGCTGATTCGGAGACTGCGAGATACACATACAACTTTTCTCCTGCGACGGGTCGAGATAGCAATAAGGGGGATCCCAAGTAAGATTTGAGTTTGTTGAAGGCTTCTTCACACTCTTCCTCCCATTGGAAGGCCTTTCTTAGAACTTTAAAGAATGGAAGACAATTGTCCGTTGCCCTAGAAACAAACCTGTTAAGGGCAGCCACTCTCCCCGTAAGTCTTTGGACATCCTTGATACTCCTAGGAGTCTTCATGTCAAGTAATGCCTTGATTTTCTCAGGGTTCGCTTCAATTCCTCTCTGGTTAACGATGAATCCCAGGAACTTCCCCGCTCCTACTCCGAAGACACACTTTACTGGGTTGAGTTTCATTCTGTATGAGTCCATAACATCGAACGTCTTCTCAACGTCTGCCACGTGAGTGCAAGCTTTCAAGCTCTTTGTTACCATATCGTCTACATACACCTCCATAGTCTTACCTATTTGCTCTTCGAACATCTTATTGACAAGACGTTGGTATGCTGCCTCTGTATTTTTCAGACCGAAGGGCATCACTTTGTAGCAGTACGTCCCTTTGTCAGTAATGAAGGCTGTCTTTTCAGAGTCTTCAGCATCCATGAAGATTTGGTTATAGCCTGAATACGCGTCCATGAAGCTCATGAGCTCGTGTCCCGCCGTCGCGTCCACCATCTGATCTATCCGAGGTAAGGGATAGCTGTCTTTTGGACAAGATCTGTTTAGGTCAGTGAAATCCACACACATTCTCCACTTCCCATTGGCCTTAGGCACGATGACTGCATTTGAAAGCCATTCTGGATAGGTAACTTCTCTTATGAACTCGACCTCTTCCAACTTTTTGACCTCTTCTCGGATGACGTCGTATTTCTCCCTGGAGTAGACTCTTAATCTTTGTTTGATAATCTTGGCATCTTTGGTCACGTTGAGCTTGTGACTCATCACCTCAGGGTCGATGCCAGGCATGTCTGCGTGGCTCCATGCGAAGACATTTTGTCTCCTCCTGAGGATGTTTATCAGCTCTTCCTTGGTTCCTGGCTCTAGGGCTTTACCGACCTGGACGGTTTTTTCCGTCTCGTCCTCATTGAGGATGATGGATTCTACCTCTTCCGCGGCCTCTCCCTTCTTCAACTTTGTTTCATCTCTTGGGTCAAGAGTGTCAATGCTATAAGTGGTGGTTGCCCTCTCATGGGCTTCTCTCTCTTCGGCCGAGTTGAAGTAACATTCTCGCGCTGTGGTCTGGTCACCTTGCACTTCCCCTACTCCATAAGGAGTCGGTAATTTTAGCATCTGATGGACCATCGACGTCACAACTTCAAACTCTTTAAGAGCCACCCTTCCTATAATGAGGTTATAGGCCGAGAAAACATTCTCGTCCATGACGAAAAAGTTTATATTTTTGGTCAGCCTCTTAGGCCACTCATCACCCATCCGTACGTCCATCTCATACATGCCTAAGGGGTGGACCTTTTCGCCACTGAAGCCTATCAATGGGTGATGATAGGGCACCAACCTTGCTCTGCTAAGACCTAGGCTCTTGAAGCAAGGCCAGAACATCACGTCCGCCGAGCTTCCCCCGTATATGAGGATCCTCTGCACCTCGCACCCATGTACCCTTGTTGTTATGACCAGAGGGTCATCATGGGGGGCTAAGATACCCTTGAAGTCGAGTCTGGAGAACCCCACTACGAGGGTGTCCATGTCTACTTTCTTCCTCTTCTGCACTGTATCGGAAGACGTTAGATTCACAACTTCAAGCTTGGCCACTGACCTGGCCTCTGCTACATGAGCCTTCCTATTAGCTACTTCAGAGCCGCCTCCTGCAAATCCTCCACATATGGTGTTAACACCAAAGGAGATCGTACCGACCCTCTTCACCGGTGTGTTGTCATCTTTTGGCGAAAGATCCGGATCGTCTTCGTCATCTCCTTCTGAATCATCATCTCTTTTGTCCGGGACATTGTCACGGCATCTGTCATTTCTCCTTTTCTTAGGGTCATCTCTTCCACCCTTTGGAGCCTTACCATCCACATACTTCCTCAGCTTTCCAGACTTCAACATCTTTTTAATCTCATCTTTTAAAGTGAAGCATCTATCCGTGACATGGCTATGATCTTGGTGGAACTCGGACCATAAGTTTTTGTTCCTCGTATGTGGTGGGGCCTTCAGTTTTTCTGGCCATCTCAGAGTCCTGTCAGCCTTAATCTCATTGAGGATGTGCTTGCAGCTTAAAGTCAGAGGTGTATAGTGAGCAACCTTGTCATCACCCGACCTCTTCTTCCCATCTTTCTTGTTTTGGGACTTTCCACTGCCACCGCGATTCTCATCCTCATACTTGGCGGCCATTGCCTCTTCCGCATTCATTACATTCCCTGCGGTTGTCAGCAGCTCCGCCATAGACCTAGGGGGGGTCTTCCGCCAGTTTCCACAATAGCTTCCCCTTCTGGAGGCCTCCTATAAGGGCGGTCATGGCTATATTCTCTTCATAATCTTTGACTTCCAACTTTTCTTTGTTGAATCTTGCTATGTAGTCTCTTAAGCTCTCACCCTTGGCCTGCTTGACATATAGCAGGTGGGTAGTCTTCTTTTGAGGCCTCACCCCAAAGCAGAAGTTGTGGATGAATCGCTCAGCCAAGCCTTTGAAGTTCTCAATTAAGTTCTTCGGAAGGGAGGTGAACCAACTGTGCGCTGCCCCTGTCAAGGTCCTAGAGAAGGCCCTACACTTCATCTCATCGGGTATCGAGTAGATGTCTGCTGCCGACTGGTACATTTCGATATGATGCACATGGTTAGTGCTGCCATCATACTTGGGAGACACCGTAGGAGGCTTGAACTTAGCTGGGGTTGGGAACCCCACTATCTTAGCCACAAATGGGGAGCCCTCTGAGTAACCCCTTTGTAATGGGTCCCTGCTTTTAATGAGGTCTCCTATCTTCTCCTCAAGGCGTTGGATAGAATCATTCCATGGTCTTCTGCCATCAACTTGGCCGAGGTTATCCCCTGCCACCTCCCTGGGATGGACCGAGGGTTCCCCTGCCACGACACGTCGGTTGTTGACCTCTTCCTGTTCCCTGCCTCTTCTTTCACAATGTTGGCCTTGGTCTGGCCGACCCTGCCTGTTCCCTCTCTATATAGCCTACTGCGCCCCTTGATCTCGACAGTCTCTGTCTTAGGTCATTCATCGGGCCCAGTCTCTCAAAGGCCGACCCTCTGCTCAACTTATCAAAGGCTGACCCTCTTTGTTGGGCCTCTTCACCTCTTCGTGCGACACAACCTTGACTTTGCCTAAGAGGCCGTACAGTGTTATTTGACACCTCATACGGCTCCCAGCAGTCTTCCGGGGCTTCTTTCGCCTCTAGATCATCATACCTGTCCTTTGGGCAAGGGTTTCCCTACCTCCCCAGGCGTAAGCGCCTAGGGTCAGCAACGTCCCTTCTCCGCTGGGGTGCAGGCTGGTCCTTTATTGGTGCCTGGGGTGGTCCCCTGGCGTTAGGATGAGGCTGAATTACCGCCGGAGTGATCATGTCCGGTGAGACTCCAGGTGGCCTCATCATAGTTTGGCTAAGCTGTGCAAATTGCTCCTGCATGGCTGCTTGTGTTGCAGCTAAAGATCTCAAGGCTGCAGCTACCTCCGCCATTTCGGACTAGGGGCGCCTGACTGGAACTTGGCCTTCCACCCCCGGGCGGTGGTAAGTCTGGTGCCATATGTTAACACTATAGAGCTTGAGTAGCAGATGAGCTTAGTACCTCACAGGACCTCTTTTAATGGTGTAACAGCTCCACGCTAGGGGGAGGCCTGGTTCACCACCAGAGTCTCCGGTGAGGTTAAGCAGAAAAAGAGGGAGAGATAGCTTCTCGTTCCCACAGACGGTGCCAAACTGATGATGCCGGAATCAGCACCACCAGATAAGGTGTTTTCAAGCTCAATCTAAGAACAACAATGGCAGCATAGTTATGTAAAAGGTAAGAGAATGAGATGAGGAGAAGAGGAGAGAGCACCAGGATATAAGTGGTTCAGCCTAAATTGTCTTACGTCCACTGTGTGTGTGTGAATAACCTCACTGCAATAAGGCACTAATGGCCATGGATACAATCTCTCAAGCTTTCTCTCTCTACTGTGTATCTAGACAGAGTTTCAGCTAGGGTTGAATCATTGGGCTTTTGCAAGGTAGAGGGTGACCCCTATATATAGTATCTAGGGGGTGTAATGTACCCCCCATGCATGCAATGAGCATGTGTGTGTTTGCCTCACCAATAGGGGAAAGCCATCTGTCACTGTCACATGTAGAGAATGATGATGCAATATTCTCCCCAGGTGTGGGGAATAATCTTGTTATAACTGATTTGTGTCCACGTGCCCTTATCCAAATGTCAGCCGATGCTCTGCTATCGCGCCTGGGGTATGACCTCGGCCTATGGGAGGCAGAGCTTGGTAAGTCTAGGTACCTGTTCAGTCCGAGTATTCCATGGAGGTCTCGGCCTAATCCCAGCCGAGAAGATGGACAAGGTCTGCCTAATCCCGGTCGAGACAATGGACGAGGTTGAGCTGGAGTGTTTGGAGTATCGGCCGATGTCTTGATGAGGTTGCAGGTGGCTTCCTGCGAGCTCGGCCTATGTCTGGCCGAGGTTGCCATTTCAAGGCATATGTGAATGCTGCTGATCCTTGTGGTGACCCTTGTAGAGGCTGGTAGTAGGGTCGGCCTGGGCCGACCTTGCTATGGCCGAGGGCTGATATCGCGTGTTCCCAACGTCGGCCATAATCTCGGCCGAGGTTTGTGTCTCTGGGCCGAGGTCACACTTGGGGCATATCACCCATGGCCATACACATTGAAAATTTGATATCCTACAATACGTGGTATTGGCCCTTACCTTACCTAGATTTTTCCATGAAGTTGGGGAATCGAATACATAGAGTACTGATACTATTACAGAGACATCTTATGTAAAAATGTCAACATCTTAAAGGAAATGGATCGAGGGTAACTAGCAACCAATTCCAGCAATGAACAACACCAATAAACCACCTTGGACAACAACATCTGATCGGGATCCTCTACGTATAAAAAACCTCACCCAGGACACCTTACCATAATGATGACCAAGTCTTGTCTAGTGTGGAAAAAATCCCCATTCCATTCTAAACTCATATATATACATATGATTGATATATGATACCTTGTCCTGGATTCCCTCTAAAATATAAGCTATGTCTCCTAAATATCTAAACTAACCCCTACATTAGATTGGACTGAAGTAATCGATGTAAATTTAGCACCGCCTACCTCCGATCGCACATCCTCTGACTCGTCTTTTAATCCGTCTAGAGAAAGATGAACAAGAGGCCCGAGAAATTTTTTTACCCTCTATAAAACAATAGGTCGACTTCCTCACTAGGTTGGATCGACACTCGACTACTCAGAACCCTACTAACAAGGAGAAACGTTTCCCTAAGGTAGCAATCACATCCCTTCCCCGGTAGAGAAATAAGATCCAATAATAACTCAATTAGAGATCGACAACTATCACCCTTTTTGAATTTTTGGCTACGTCCTGAGAACACTGAAATGCCCTCATCCATCTACTATCTCAATGTTCTGTTCGCACAAATCTAACTCCAACCGAAATGTTAGCCACCACTAGGTCCATCACCATGAAACAATATATCAGCTTCTTTAATGAGGACTTTCCCATTCAAGGACACAATCATCGATTTGCAATGTAGAATACTACAGATACCCATGGACAGATTGTACCCCTTATAAAAGTAGACAACGGGTCCACTATCAATGTATGTCCCTTCCTCACCTCTACTAGTCTAGGATTCATCAACTCGGAGTTTACACCATCTTCCATATCCATTAAGGCCTATGATAATAGCCGCATAGTGGTACTGTGTGATGTCGTTATCACTCTCATAAGAGGTCCTATCAAATGTGATTTTGAGTTTCAGGTACTATATACCCTAGCTAGTTTCGACTTATTTTTAGGGAGGGCTTGGATACACCTAACGGGGGCATTACCCTCTTCACATAAAATGAAAGTTGGGTTTTTATTTGACATGGAGGTTATCACAATCCAAGAAGGCAAATGATGCACTATAATTTATAACACCCTCCTACAAACCCACCATGACAGTAATGATATCTGCCTCAGCAAATTACAGATCATCCCGCACATTCACATGACACAGGAGTAGTCAGTTACTCATAGTGTGGACGCCAAATCATTCATAATATGGGTTACCTACTAGGATTCAGAAGTAAAAATAATCAATATGGAACCCTCAAAGTTATCACCTTTACATAACATAAAATAAAGGTCGGTCTTGGGTACACCCCCAACAACAAAGCCATAATCACTAGTCCCAAACACCCTCATCAAGGGTGGAATGGGCATTTCCATCTCTAAGGATAAGACTTCCCCCATCACGTTCTCCCCGAACCATGGTGGGATGAAACAAAGAAATACCTATAACCTGGGATGGATATCCTCTACAAGGATGGGTTATATGTGGATAATGGGAAAACCCATAAGATCGATCTAAATGAACTTAACGTATCATGGGTTACTGAGGAAGACAGAGAAACCTCTAAGACATAACCTCAATGGGAATCACCTTCACTATTTCTTGATTATACTTCTCTAGTACTCATGTTAGGGGGGGTCCACAAACATAACGCTCGCATATGATTTCACGATTGGTACACCGCCTCGGCCATGTGCTGTACCACCACAGAAAAAAGGACAGTTAGTCAGCATCCCCAAACTCAATCTCTACCCCAGTCTACTAGAATTACCATCCCCCATCTGAAACACCATCATCCATCAAACCCTAAGATACAGTCATCGAACTCCAGTGGAACAATCAACGGAACGAGGAAGGTCACCAACCCTGGTTAAACTCCCTCTCCTTGGCACTCCTTTGCACCGACATTATTGGAAATTAAAATAACAATCCTAAGGCCACCCAAAAGGAAAAGAAGTCTAACCTCAAGGAATACTAATTTCCCTAGCCTGTGGCCTGCACCAAGATTGCAAATTCCCAAAGGTCACTTCGAAAGCACCTCGACATAATCTGTCCCACCTCATAACAACATCAATAGATTTGCGGTACTTGAGAACTTAACCTCTACTCGATGCCTCCCACTACTTTTATCATGAAAGTTCTTTGAGTCTACCTATTAGCTAAAACGTCCCCCCTATTATTCCCTCTTCATGTATCCCCCAATAAAGCAGAATTTTTTATTATTATCATTTTTTTCCTCCCTCCCTTTATGGCATAATATATAATGATTTCTAATATTTGCCGTTGTATGTTATATGTGATGATTATGTATCTATTAATGGATTAGAATTCACACCTAATAATGATAACTATAGGTATCCAAAATACTCAAAACACTTACGAAAACTTGACAAAAGTCAAAATACAAGCTTGTCTATCAACGAGGATGACATAATCACCATAAACTTGGGTACTCCCACAAATCCTAAACAATTTCAAATGGGATCATTCCTATATGATTGAAAGAAGAAAGAGCTTAAATGTCTCCTCTCCAGTTTGTACACATGTTCCCTTAGTCCTACATCGACATGCTCGTCATCGACCCCACTATCATCATGCATGAGATATCCACTTTCCTTGATTTTAGATGAGTGAAATAGAGACTCCATAAGCTCATACTCAAATGGTACTTAAAAGTAAAAGAGGAGGTAAAAAAACACCCTATCACCAATTTCATCCTAATAGTAGAGTACCTCACATGGCTAGCCAACATCGTGCCACTGCCCAAAACTAATGGAAATGTTCGGATGGGCATAGACTACAGGGAATTCAATCGAGTCTTATCCAAAAATGATTTCCCTCTATTACACATCAATTTATTAGTAGATGGTACAACCAAAAACCTGTTCAAGTTCTTCATAGATGGATTCACGGGATACAACCAGATCAAGATGCACCCTGACCATCAAGGGAATAATGAGTTCATTACCCCTTGGGGATATACTATTATACAGTTATGTCCTTTGGCCTAAAAAATACCGGTGCCACTTACCATATAGAATCCAAAGCCATCTTATAAGAATCTATACACAAGGAAGTGGAGTTCTACATAAACGACATGATTATATTATCCAAGTATCGTGAGGGAGATGCTCTGAACCTCCAAAAATTCTTTCCCAAATCGTCCCTCTTTAAAATGAGGATAAATCCGTAGAAATGTGTGTTCGGAGTCACTAAAGGAAAATTAATCGAATTCATTGTCAGTAAATATGGAATCAAGGTAAACCCCACACAACTTGAATCCATACGAGAAATGCCCCAACCCCGAATAGAAAAGGATGTCAAAGGGTTCCTACGAGAAATATAGTTCATAATCCGATTCATTAATCAGCTCGCCCCTATTTGTGAACACATCTTACATATACTCAAAAAGGACTCCCTCAAAGAGTGGAATGCTGAATTACAAGAAGCATTCAAGAAAATAGAAGAGTATCTAAGTCACCTGCCCATGCTAGTACCTCTCCAACTGGGACAACATCTCCTTCTCTTCATGACCATAACAGATACTATTATGGGAGCCATATTGGCACAATATGTGGAGAGTTATCTAAAATAATGTGACAACTACCGTGTTAGCAAAAAGCACATATCCTACGAGCTCAGATAAACCACCTTAAAAAGGCTTGTGTGTCCCTCGTATGGATTACTCGCAAACTGTGCCTCTTCATGATGTCTTGAAACATATTAATCATCTCAAGAATGGATCCCTTGAAATATCTAATAAAGAAGACCATTATCTTTAGTCGAATGTCTAAATGAATACTCATGATATCCTAGTTTAATAATTTGTACATTACACAATAGGCCACTAAAGGGCGAGCCATCTTTGACCTCCTTGTAAGGCGACCATTATCAGATGAGGAATAACAATACAAAGAAAAATTCCCAAACGATGATATCTTCTCCTTAAACGATAGGGAAACTTGGGAACTATACTTCTATCGGGTGTCTAACAAAAGGGTATTCAGTTGTATCCCCTGACTCACAACGACTACCCACCTCTATCAAGATCACATTTGAGTTCACCAAAAACATGGATAAGTATGGGTCCTGCGTCACGGGACTCAAAATCTTCCTAGAAATGGGGATCACCAACCTAAAAGCCTACAAATATTCAAGCATGTTCATAATCCAAATGCTAGTTAAATAGAAGATCTGAGATGACAAATAACAACCATACTATGCATACTTAAAACATGTAGCTTCTCGATTCAAACATCCCAAATTCAACTTCCTCCCCAAGGATAAAACTAACTTCGCATATGAACTTGCTACTCTAGCCTCTATGATCGACATGCCGGAAGGGACCATATCATTCATGTTCATCGTGACAAACCAAATCAACCCTTCCTACTGCTTTGATATCAACACCAATAAATAAATGATAGTAGGACCAACAATCTGAGAGAAACTCTACAAAAGAGGGCTTGATAGGATATACTTACGATATGATGTGAATGATGAATCCCCAGAGATCATGGAAAAATGAATAGCTGCAAATGTGGCTCGTATTTTAGTGGTCACACCCTTTCCAAACAAATCGTCAGACAATCATACTACTAGACTTCCATGCAAAAGGATAACACTGAGTATGCCAATATCTGCCTCAAATTTCAATTATATGCACCAAGAAAGTACCTACCTCCTTGAGAGCTCTACTGCATGACCTCACCTTATCCTTTCTCCACCTGGGGGATAGACATCATACGAAAAGTAACCCCTAAGGCCACAACCAGGCATGGATTCATACTATTCCCCATCAACTATTTCACCAATTAGGCTCGGGGTTGAATAATATACAATTCTGAATGCTAGGAAAGTGTCCAAATTAATTAAAATCACATTATATGTCGCTTTGGCATACCTCACGAACTAGTATCAGACAACGGGTCTTTCTCAAAAAGGATGTTTAAAATCTATTGCACAAGTATGGGATCACTCGACATAAACTATCCGCACACAGGCCTCAAAGCAACATAGTGGTCGAGGCCGCTAACATAAACTTCAAAAACATTATTAGGTAGATGACGGATACAAATAGCGACTGGATAAACAAACTACCATATGCCTTATGGGGCAACCATACCGCATAACAAAATTCAATTGGGGAACCCCTACTTACTAGTTTATGGTATGGAGGCAATCCTACCCATATAACTCGAGGTTCCATCATTATGAGTCATGCTTGAAAGACAAGTAGCTGAAGCTAACTGGTTCTAAGCCCAGTATAATGAACTATCTCTCCACGACGAGAGGAGGCTAAAAGACGTTTACCATAATTAGGACTACCAGCAGTGTATTGCTCAAGCATTCAATAAAAGAGTCAAGAAGAAAAACATCCAAGGGCGAGATCTATTCCTTACAAAAAATCATAAACCTTCCTGAACTACCAGAGGTAAATTTGCACCCAACTAGTGAGGACCCTATCTAGTATCCAAAATAAACTCTAGCAGGGAAGATACCTTAGTTGATCTCGATGGATTCATGTGTTCCTAACCCTTTAATCTAGACTAATTTAAGAAATTCTTGTGTTTAACCTGCCTAAGGTAATAAAGAAAATGGCCAAAAAATTGGTCGTTATGGTAAAGGAAGACTATGCAAGCCCATACACAATCCCAACCCAACATCAAAAGGTCCACTTGTGTCACCAACCATTCACTTGAAGTCAGCTAAAACATTTTATGCCCTCAACCTTTTTCCCACTTAGAGAGAACTACATAGACTTAACTCTTCGCTATATTTTTTTATCTCAAACATTCGCATACAGATACCCAGTTGTCCTTTAATCATATATACGTATGCAACCCGAGACATCCTTTTGTCCCCAGTCTAAATGAACACCAAAAAATCCCATATTACAAACAAACCCTATTTATGGTCATTGTTCCCTTACTTCCAAAGAGTCGGCAGGAACCAAATAGGCTAAATGTCAAGTAGCAAATAGTGCTCTAAGGCATTTTTAAAGACTCTAGAGGTTTATCTCGGGACAAAGATCCTAAAGATATAGAAAACAAAATACACGTATCTCCTAAAGCACCCCCAATCTCTGGACAAAGATCATCGATAGGCAGAATCATTAAGTACCTCCGCAAAATGGCACCATAACTATGCTAAAGGGTAACACTCTGATTCCAAAGCTATATCAAATGGCTCCCACCACTTTAGAAAAAAAAGGGAACTCCCTTCCCTCACACTCCAACATCATCGCAGACATATGGATCACTATCAAATGGATAAAGTAGTCTCGCTCCAAAAGAAAAGTCTCAAAAAGACAGAGCACCTTTGGTTTGATGTCTCTCCCTCCTATTATTATTATTATTATTATTATTATTATTATTATTATTATTATTATTATTATTATTATTATTATTATTATTATTATTATTATTATTATTATTATTATTATTATTATTATTATTATTATTATTATTATTATTATTATTATTATTGTTATTGTTATTGTTATTGTTATTGTTATTGTTATTGTTATTGTTATTGTTGTTGTTATTGTTGTTGTTGTTGTTGTTGTTGTTGTTGTTGTTGTTGTTGTTGTTGTTGTTGTTGTTGTTGTTGTTATTGTTATTATTATTATTATTATTATTATTATTATTATTATTATTATTATTATTATTATTATTATTATTATTATTATTATTATTATTAGTTTTATCATTGTATGAGTACCATTATCACTACTATTTAAAGAATATTGGTATCACGCCATTCAAGCATAAATTAAAGAAAAGAAAAAAACATGAAATACACACTGCAAACCTTCATAAAGGTAGGTATCGTTATTTATATAACAAGAAAAACAAAGGGAGAATCTCCATACATGCCAAAAAGCGTATTGGTGGTTCCTCCTGTTCCTCCAAGAGGAGCGTGCTAATTAATTTTCCTAAAGCATAGTCGAAGTCCAAAAAACCAAGAAATGTGTCTTTTTGGTAGGTTATATCAAATCCAACCCAAAACACTATCACACTATATAATCATGTCTGAGACTGAGACCTCTTCGTCGGACGACTGCCAGCATAACTTCCACCCACATCCCTCTAGTGTAGCACCATAAATCCCACCTCTAAAGAGGGTTCACTAATCGGAGGACCAAAACAATTAGAACACAAACAAAGGACTGTAGATAATTGTAAATAATCATTAGTGGTGCATCTTGAGATCTAAGAGGTCAATTAGCATAAAACAAGGGCATTAACGGCCGGTGTGTTAGTATTTCCCTTCATTATACAATGTCGATCAATACCTTTTAGAAATTCATAAAACAAAATTTTAGTTAAGCACTGGACAACTCAGCAAAACGCACCAGAATAAAGATGTAAAAATGGACGACTCGCATCGTTCCAAAAAAGGGCATGGCCCAAAGTCGTTGCTCACATGCCAAAAGCAGTGTCACATTGATGGTTGTTTATAAACTAGTCCTCGTCATGACATACCAACATTAACGCTGATGGTAAATCTAGGAGCATATAAGGACCAACCCGAGTCTTTGGTCTGAAAGGAGCAATTATATCCAGAGAGTAAAATGTTATCCTTTGCAATTGTCGGAGGAAGTGGCGTAAAAGAAGAGGCCCTTGTCCCTACAGGAATACTCCCAAATAAGGACAACAGCAACATGACATTTGGAATCCCAAAACTCTAGTCACTCCCATGATCCATAAGTTCACGAATGAATTAGAACCACGAGTAGGAGAAGAATAAATAGGTTAAAATGGAATAAGAAACGGTGATCTAAGAAACAACATCACTAAAAAGCCTTGGAGTAACTTTACCAGAAAAGATCTGCATTAAATACAGTTCAGACTAACATAATGGATAACTCTTTGGTTAACCATACCTCTACAGTTAACTAATCAGCTAGTTGTTCACATCTCAAGGTTAACCGATCAGTTAACCCCTTCCCTTTCCAAGAAATCCAACCCCTACCCCCAAAACTTTCTAACAATCACCTTTATACCTCATTTCCCCAAAATTAGGTTAACCTATTTTTTAAGTCCTTTACATTTCGATGAAGAGTATCCATATGTGAACACTGTTAGTCAATCACCTATGTAGACACCTTTATCCGCGATCGAGGTGTGGGACCCTATGTTTGATCACAGTTAATCCCGATCATGAACCCCAAGGAAAACCACAAAAAGTACCAACTCCCAAACCAAAAAAGCAATAGTTCAATCAGCCAATTGGGCAAGAACTAAAGTCCATAGTGTCAAAATAAGAATATAAAAGACCAAAAAAGAGGGCGAAACACGTCCTCTAAAACCTTTACCCAATCGGTTAAAGTCCCCTCCAAATAGATAATTAATCGGGTAACCCTAGGTAATCATTTCCAGAATCCAACATATCATTCCCCACCCATACACATGTTTCTTGGCCCAGATCCATAGTCTAGGGCCTTTAGCCATTCGGTTATTTATCCTTGAGAAGGCCTCTATAAATAGAGGTCCCCACCAACCATTAAAAATATACCACAACCCCAAGTTGATTCGGTTTTCTAAACTTTTATCTCCCCCAAGAATCCGAGATACTCAATATCATTCTAAAAAATCCTAAAGAAGTTAATGCTTCAGAGAAGTCGTTATCCCTCGAGAAAATATCGTACTTATGGAATGCCGCTTCCATAGTTCAGAGCGAGGTTTATACTTATTCAAAGTGGCCTTGAAGAAATAAATAGAGTCAAACCTCTCTGAACACACATCAAAAGATGGAACTTCTAAATGAAGCTCTACCCGACTAAATGGAGCTCTGCCTACCTAAGGCACCTCAAGTGGAGAGACTCGCTTGAGAAAAATTCGGTTCACGCTACAAGGGTAAATAAAATCTACCCAAATATCGGGGTAACACCCCCCACATATATATATATATATATATATATATATATATATATATATATATATATATATATATATATATATATATATATATATATATATTGTGATAAACTATCCTTACATGTTTATCTTATCTAGACCAACCCCCATTTAGGGGATCAGGTATGCACTTTGTAGCATTTATATTTTAAAGCATAATTTCTAACCCAACACTTTTATTTGTGTATTTAATTGGCATTCTCACATGTTAAACAAATGCTAATAAAATGACATGATTAAAATACATCAATAAGAAAACATACTATTCAAACTGTACTCAGGAAACTGTTGTTATGTTGTGTCAGCCCAAAATTTTACAAGCCAAGTCTAAAATCCGGATTCTCTCACCACTTTTACGTGAGAGCAAAGCCCGTTAAGGATGCGGCACCCCGAATATGTCTTTTCATACAAGTATTTTTCAGACATCGAAATTTGATCAACGTGTTTCTTAACATATAAATGTATCAATTCAATACAACAAAAATGTTATATGAAGGACTAGGCTCCATAAATACCATAATGATGTATATTGTATACCCAGTATCCCATTGCCTGCACCCGTAGATATTTCATGTGTGTTGGAAGTACGTTGGATTTGATCCCAAGTCAACTTTGTTACATAAACACTATACTGAGCTAAACTCGTGAATCCCAAGCCTCATAATACATCTCTTGGCGTATTATTACTTAGGCATGAATCCATCTCTAATCCAAACATACCCCTATAAATGTTAAAATTCATACCTACCAGTTGTAAAACCAAAGTACATATGCTTTGATCCAAAACCATCTTGGGTATGTAGGCATAATATTAGTCCTTCTTATGAGCTCGAGCCTCAATAATACGTCTCTTGATGTATTGTATCCTACATATATGCATCTATCTCTTTCACCCAATACACTACCCCCTTACACATCGTAAATGAAATATCAAACTATCTCAAAGGCAAGATCTGTGACGCATCCTTATACAACCGTGTAAACATGTACGTGCTAATCATAATCAAACTACGTAGGCATAATATCCGGGTAAACCAAGACACATATTTATAAGTCGACATCCAAACCAGCTCAAGCCGACCCTTACCAGTTCAAATTTGGACCTCCTTTGCTCCTACCCAACATCGACCTGCGACCCACTCCTCCATTGACCCAATGATTTCCATACACAACCCTAGTCCTTTAGTCCCTTCCCCAAATCGACCCAACTACCCACTGTCATATTTCCGAACTAATTCGACTATAACCATACTCTACCCACGAGGTCCCTATCCGATACCTCAAAACCCGAATGCCACCTTCGGAGACCCAATAACCCATTTTAAAACCCCCTTAACCCAGCTACCATGCGATCCTTATACCACCAGCTCAAACCGACCCATCAGGATGCCCTAGGGGTGACTTCTCTGTAAGGACATTAATTTCCAATTGATTCCCTCTATTGTATTGATTTAATTCTGTGAACAAAACTGTGTTTGTAATATGTCATACGGAGATTTTAATTTGTCACGATCCCACCTAGTCTATGACGTATTTAAGAAATTAAAGACGTTGCGGAAAAGATTCAAATAAATAATCATGGTGAAGTTTAATTGGGTGCAAGTTTGTTCGTCTTCAAGTTAATTGCATTCCGAGGTCACACATGTATGAATGCATATAATTAATGGTGCTCTAATTTTTTTTTTAATAAAAGATAAGGATGTAATTTTATAAGGAAAAATATTTTAAAATGTTTTAAAAGTGTTTTACACTACGTTTTATTCTAATAAGCTCAAAATAGAGTTTGACTTAATTTGATCTCTTTTGAAGAGACGTTTTAAAGAAAAGTCAAAATGACACGCGCGTCGTTCGAACGACATCTGTCCTTCATTCGAGCGAGATGGCTATGTCGCGCAAATGACCTGCCAATCTCATTCGAGCGACACGTTTTTCGAGGCGGTCATATTTTCCTATTTTAAGTGTGGCTTCATCAGAATTTACATGTGTGCATTATGGAAAAATTGTTTACGTTCTAGAAACGAGTTTGCACTTGTTTTTCTAAGGTTTCAAACCTTAAACACATCCTTAGAGTTTGCAAAGATCCGAGTTATCATTATTATATGTTTTGTGATCTTGCTACACCAAGAAGGTTTGTTCTATACTTGAACATCTCGGTTTTGGGGTGAAGAAAAGAGAAGGACTTCTTGTTCAACATGGTAGACGTATTACAGCCATTCGATGGACACCGAGACATACATGGACGCGTGTGTTGTGGACAGGTATCGTGGAAGAAGGACTTTCTACGTGGTCACTGTGAGAGGAGTTATTGAAGATCAGAAGAGCATCAAGACCCATGGGGATCGAATCGTTGAGTGAGTCTTTTGTCTGTTCGTTGTAATTCCACATTCATAGTGATTGTCTGGCTTGGGCTGTCCGAGGTTATTTTCCCGTCTTGGGTTTTTTCCTCGTACATCCAGCGTTGTGAGTATTCTTTACTTTTTTTACTTGATTTAATCACTAGATGCATGTTTAGGATTAATCAAGATAAAATTGGTTTAAATTAAGAGTTGGTTTTTCACAACTTGGTTTGGCGCTATTTAAAAGTTGGATAATTTTTTGGTGAAAATTGGTTTGATTTTAAACACACATTAGGGACCCCCCTTTTCATCCTCACTCTGTCCCAATCAGTAAAAACTCGAATCCCCTTGTCCCTCAACCCGTGATCCTAACCCGATTTCCAAACCCTTTAACCCATTTCCTATTTAACCCATTTAACCCACACATGTCTTATATGGATCTGCCAAATAAAATCCCACCACATGTGTAAATGCCCACTTTGTCCAAAATAACCTCCAACTATCCCCACACTTTCATCACCTCACACTCACTCCCTATATGCACACTTAACAATTCCTAAATTATCCTCATAAACAAATCATATATTTTTCTCACCCATTTCAAATGCACATATGTGTATATTACCAAATTACCCTCTCACACCTCTCAACCCTCGTGCACAATTAACATGCCTAATTTTCTCCTTCTCCACGTGCACCCTATAAATTGAAGACTTGGTGATACTTGAAGACAATTCTCATTTTAGTTTTTAACTTTATGTGACAAATTCTCCTCCACCCATCTATAGAGAGTATTTTCATTTTACGCATGGTAGAATTTATATCTTGGATGAATTCCACTCCACCCCTCTATAGTGAGTTTTTGTATTTTTAACTATCTCAATTTAAAGTGATATGGTTGAATTCATCCCTTTTGGAAGTAAGTTATTCTCCATCCCTTTCTGGTGAGTATTTGCATTTTTAGCAAATATCTCAACATAAAGTAATGATGTAGAATTTATTTCCCCAGATGAATTCTAATGTACAATTTTATAATTTGAGGATTTTCATTTTTAGCAAATCTCTCTTACTATTTAAGAGTCCTATATGAATTCATTGATTGTATATTGTAATTGGTTTTTTTTGTTTTTATTTTAGAAACAAAATATATTAGTGAGGGATTGTAATTGAGATAATTTTGTATTATAATTCAAGAGTTGCTCCAATTAAAGGCTAAAAGGGTGATCTACTCCTCTTTAATTTCTCTTGATTTAATTCTTGCATGTTTTTATTTGTTTATTCCATGTACTGGATGATGATTAATGAGGGCAAATCTCTCATAAGGATGAATTTTGAAGCCCTCATGAGTCCAATTTAGTTTGTTTGCTTTTTAGAAAAATTTTGTTCTCTTATTAGACATTAAATCTTAGTTAGCACTTTAAAAATTAGCATAGTTAGTTAATTAATAATCCCTTGAAAAATCATAAAAAAAATAATAATATGCAAATGAATTACATGATTTTGTTAGTGTTTCACTCCTTAAATTTTGATTGCCATCCTTAATAACTGCTATGAAGGTTTGATATATTGTTTTAGGTATTCAAGGTTTTTTATTAGATAGGCTTGACAACAAAGTACGCACTAAAAAGCTTACTTATCAAATGGTACCGTTGCCAATCTTTTGAGTTTGAAGTACTTGAGAAGATTTTGGAATGTAGTTCATTTGTCATTTATTTCTTGTTTCTCGTATTATTTTTCATTTTCTTAGTAGGTTTGTAGTAGGATTATATTATTTGGCATGTAATGCGTTGCTTGGAGACACTATTATTGTTTTCATTTATATTTGTGATAATCGAAAAAAAAATAAGAAAAACGTGATAGGGAAACCGGACAATGTAGAGAGAGGGCATCTAAAGGCAAGGATTTAGAAGCCTCTCTACTTTGGGTCAGGAGGACTCCTAGGGCTGACTGAGATAGGTGATATCTCCCCCTGGTGGACTAAAAACAATCTTCACCCCACACGTCCAAAAATCGTGGGAGGCAAATTTCTAAACACTCGCGAATCTTTCGCAAGAGAGTCAATATTGTGTGTGAATATGTGATCTTATTTGATTTCTATTCTTGCCTTTATTTTTTCTTGGTGTGATGAATTAATCAACTAAGACCTACAAACGATCATTCACGAGAAGGGATTTCATCACCCGACTCACTCACTTGTCCATTGTGTGCTACCCTATCTATCATTAAATTTAAAATTAATCAACTAGATTGCCCCATAGGATACGATGTTCGTAGGCCCCTTTTTGATCAACTTGACTCGTACGATAACTCGTAGAGTCCTCTCCACCCAAAATATCCTCAAACGATTAGCTTTGAGGCATGAAAGTGTCTAGGGAAACTAGGTTTTAACTGCCCAGTAAAACGGGTTTGTGTTGTCCCCACCATTAAAAGGAGTGCATATCTACTTTTTAGATTTGTGGGGGGTTTGTAATTAATTTTCTATAATATTAGTTTTAAAATTTCATTTGTGACGAGAGTTGATTTGAAATTTAACACTAATTTGGGAGATTTCAAATGAACTAATTAATTATATTAGATTAACTAGAATTATGTGATGTAGTCCCATTCCATGATTGTTCTCACATTCATTTCCTCACTTTATCTCTTATTTTAGTGTTTGATTTTATTCATCATTTTTTTTTTTATCATTTTCTTTAGTTATCTCTCCGCTCCCTTCAAAATTGTTTGAATATTAAAAAAAGATAAAAAAAATTGGAAAAAGTAAAAAACCTAAAAAGAAATTAAATAAAAAATGAATTGCGTTACTTTTCAATTGTTTCACTCCTTAGATTATGATTGACATCCGTACTTACCTCTATTCAAGTTTGCTGTATTTTTGTGTAGGTAATTGAAGGAAATTATTGATTAGCTTGGCTTGCCAACAATGACAAACGTACAAAAGTCCAAGTTGTTATAGGGAAAAGAATATGTCACCGCCTCTAGAGAGAGGCATCAAAGAGAAATTAATGCTTACGAAACTAGTATTTTAGAGGTTTAGGGTCAACGTTATGGAATACGAAGGTGTTAGGCACCCATCACACCCTTTCGATCACATGTGGGCTTGTGTTATTATTTTTATTAATTTCTTCGTGAAGTGTGCATGCGTGTATATATAAATGTAGATCGGAATCACCCAACTCATATCGTAGAAAAGATAGATAGGAATGTTTCCAAAATAATATCTAAGATACAATGTATGCGTTTATCGAGATATTGATTGTTATGATGAAACGATAATATATGTTATTATATGTATTAATGTATTGGTAAAAAGGATGCAAATGCGAAAAATGGAGAATTGAGAAATTGGAAAAATTGAAAAACTGGAAAATTGGACTCGAGTCTCATGTTTTAACCCGAAATGCCTATATAGCATATAAAGATATAAAATTCCTTGTAGTTCACATACATCATAAGGGTGGGGTTTGTTCCATATATTCCAATAGAAATTTATTATGTGTGTGTATAAAAAATGTATTTTAGTTTTGAGAAATTGTGGTGGATATTCCCGTTGGAATTTATAAGTGTAACCCTCCTTTTCTTTGTTTTTTAATAGAAAATGAATTTTATGCAATATAATTGATAGAGGGTGAAGTATTAATGTGTATAAGCTAAAATAAAAACTAGATTAAGACTTTATGTAGCTAGTGCAAAAATAAAAAATTTAAAGGCAAAGATTGATTTTTGGACCTTCTTTACAGATTTGAGGCTTGATCTTGATCCTTGACGAGCTCCCTTGAACGTTGAGATGAATATTGGATGACAAATAATGAGATTTTTCTAAATCGGGTATGAAAATGATGGGAATGAAAGGTGTAAGGGAATTTCACACAAGGAAACTTCACTGATTGCAAGATAATATTGATGAGATCACTTGTATTGATGGATCTGAGGTGTGCCTTGAGGGTGAGATCATGCCATTTATCTATAGGGTAGGGGTGATTATTGTCATAGACTTACCCCGTAAATTCGTAGGTAACCTTAGACACACTGTCGATAGGCAAATAAATGGACCTACTAATCGGCAATCTCATGCGGATTTTTTTCGAAAAAATGGTCGTAGTACACAATCCATAAATCCAAATTATGAATGAGGAATAACGTTAGAAAGATAATTTAGAGACCTTAAAGAGTGATTTAGGCCAGTCCCGGGTCCGGTAGTTGAGTTTAGGTCAAATGAGGCTCGGAAGCACTCATCGGTCCTTGAGACGGGAGATTGTCGGACATTAATGGATCGTTTGTCCAAAATGTACGTCAAAATCACGCACGGGGGTAGACCGTTAGAAAATTTCTGTGAGGTAATTTGAAATTCCAAAGATATTTGCTCAGTTGAGAAAGTTTACTTTGGTTAACAGGGGCTCGAAAGCACCCGGTGACCTTTTGGAGTGAAACGGGTCGTTCTTCCATACCGTAAGGCTAATCGTGCACAGGGTGGACAGTTGGAAAGGGTATTCAGTGACCTTCAAAGATTCATTTCGTCTCATTTGAGATGAAGAGTTGAACTTTGTCAAATGGAGATTGGGATTGCCCGATGGCCTCTAGATCATTTTTTTAGGGAAAATGGAAAGTTCGTCGAAACGATTATGTCATTTTGCACATGGGACAGACCGCTGGAAAGGGTTTTCAGTTCCCTTTGAAGATTCAAAGAGATTTTTCTTTGCTGATGAAGTTGACCGTGGTCAAATCGGGGGTCGGGAGTGCCTAGTGGAATCTAGATTAATAGTTGGTGGTAAATCATTTGTCCGAACCGTTATGCTGATTTGCACAAGGGGTGGATCATTGGAAAAGATATTCAAATCCCTTCGAAGATTCAGTGACCCTTTTCTCTAGAGATAGAGTTGACTGTAGTCAAATGGGACCTGGGTGTGATCGAAGGCCTCTAGCTCAGTATTCGTAGTTTAACCTATGGTTTATAGTGAATCAAGGAGGTTCTAAGGACCTAGTGAGAGACTTTAGGGGTCTTAGAATGTGGTTTCTATAGATCCCCTTGACGGGTGATCTTGGAACAAGTGAAATCCATCGAATATTCAGCACATGATATTTAGGAAATAGATAAATTCTGCGAACCTAAGGGGTGAGGATGATCGATTCATAGGATTGAGGCTGCTTCTGAGGACCTAAAGTAATGTTGGGGATGGTCAATTCTGTGGGGCGAGGTTGATTATGAGGACCTATAGTAGGGATCGACCGATTCTGATGGCTTTAAGATGGGAGTGACGAATTCTTAGGGTCGAATCATATTTTAGGGGCTTTTAGTACGACGGAGGCCAATTATGAATCCTTAAAGTGGGGTGACCAATTCTCAGGGTCGACACCAATTTTGAGGGATTTAAGTATGAGCAAGGTCAATTGTAAGTACCTTAAAGTGGGGTGATAAATTATGAGGGTGGAAGAAAATTTTAGGGGCTTTAAGTAGAAGCGACCAATTTTGAGGTTGAAGCCAATTCTGAGGACATTAATTAGAAGACACCAATTACATGGATAGAAGCCAATTCTAAGGGCTTTTAGTTGAAGCGACCAATTCTAAGGGTCGAAGCTAATTCTGAGGGCCATAAGTAGAAGAGATCAATTCTGAGGTTCGAAGCCAATTTTGAGGGCCAATTATGCGACCAATTATGCGGGTCAGAGCCAATTTTGAGAGATTTGAGTAGGGATTACCAATTTTGTGGCTCGCAACCAATTCTGAGGGCTTTAAGTACGAGAGAGGTCATTTCTGATGACCTTAACGTGGGGCGACCAATTCTAAGGGTTGAAGTTAATTATGAGGGCTTTAAGTAGAAGTGACAAATTCTCAGGGTCGAAGCCAATTCCGAAGGTCATAAGTATAAGTGACCAATTCTAAGGGTCGAAGTAAATTCTGAGGGCTTTAGGTAAAAGCGACCAATTTTATGGTCGAAGCCAATTCTGAAGGCCTTATGTAGAAGCGACCAATTCTGAGGTTCGAAGCCAATTTAGAGGGCTTTCAGTAGAAGGGACCAATTATGTGGGTCGAAGCCAATCCTGAGGGCTTTAAGTAGAAGTGACAAATTGTTTAAGTTGAAGCCAATTCTGAGGGCTTTAATTATAAATGAGGTCAATTCTAAGGACCTTAAAGTGGGTAGATCAATTCTGAGGATCTAAGCCAATTCTGAGGGCTTTGATGGGAGCGACCAATTATGGGGGTCGACGACCAATCACAGGACCTTAAGTAGAGGTGTGAGGTATAGTTTTCCAGGGAAAATTTGGAGAATCCTCTGAGGAAAAGATACTAATGCGAGGATTATATGTATCCCTACTGGAGAATTTTTTGATTTTATTATGTCCCTTAGAGACGGTGCTAGGGAGACATTCAATTGGATTTAAGAATTTTGCCGGGGAAATAATTATTGGATAAAAATTGGAATTTATTTGGTTGGGTCTATGAGAGTATTAAAAAAATGTTTTCAAAAAGTTCTATAATTCATTTTGTAATTTTAGGAAATTTCTGGGGAATTTTTGAGATTTTCTGGTATTTTTGTACAAAATCTCAGGAAGGTGCCGACCGGCAGGGTGCAGTTTGTGTTGGGTGATGTTGGGTGGATCGTCTCAGGGGACTCCATCCATCTCTTTCTTCTGAAGTAATTTTTGTTGAGTCGGAGGATTGATGAGACTGACGAGCTGCAGGTACGACAGATGGCTCGTTTATTCATTCTTTTATTATTGGGAGGGTTTTTAGTGGCGAAGAGTGGAAACATCATCCACTTGTGATTTTTACCTTATTTGAAGGTATTTTCAAATATCCCTCTATTTAACTGGGGAACCAGACTTTGGCGACCCTTTAGTCGTCTTTGGATGCATTCAGCCGGTGCTGCGGGCAAACTTTTATTGGTGCGATGTATCTTTTAGAGGTCTTCTTTCCTTTGGCATTTTCCTTTATGCATTTTATTTATTTTTTAATTACTTCATTGCTTTCTCCTGATTGATGACCATTGTCCTTTGTACACGTAATTCTATGGGGTGATTTGGCTTAACGCTCAATTAATAGGTTTAAAGGATGAGTCGGTGGGGGACTTATGTCGTATGTACCGCTGATAATAGTCCAATCGGCAGTCGAGGTAGTCTCTTTCCTTAGAAGTGGTGCATCAGGTCTTAAGTGGGATGATGAGAAATTGGGAATTTTTTTTATTTCCTCTTGAGACCGATTTTCTTTTATGACCTTTTTAAAATTTGATTTTCCACTGGGGATCTTGTAGGTGATCTTCTATCCATAGGGGACATGGAACCAACACACGAGGGTGACTATCGGAATGTACAGTTGCATCGTTTTTTGGCGCATGAGTTTAGATACTCTTGATATATAGGGGAGAGAGTAGTTCGCGAGGTGGTGAAGGATGAGATGATGGTTCTACCTACAAGTCCCCCGAGGTACACAAGAAGGGAGCGGGAGATGCCGAAAGAGGCGAGGGTGGCGGTGATGGTTGGCGAGCCTTATTCATCGTATACTGACATGACGGTCACCTACGATTATCTAGATTTTTTGTCGAGCTGGCTGATGCAACCCAGCATATATGATGTTCTGCCTCTTCCCCCTATGACTTCTTGTAGGGTCATGAGTCATCCAATATAGTCTTTCCATAGTGCGGGTGGTGCGTCGTCATCCATAGGGGCGGAGATGTCAGAGGTTTTGTTTCTTTAGCCGGATCCTCATTCTTATAAAATCAAATGACCTGAGGGAGGATCGATGTGTCTACTACATCTCCCTAATGCGATGGACCCAGAGGTGTTGGGGCTGATGGAGGACATCCTTTAGCTGAAGGTATATCTTTTCATTTCTTTTACTTTTGTTTCTCTGATTTCTTTCTTTCCATCAGACTGACTGATTTTCTTTTTTCTATTTTTCCTTAGGATGTCCAGGTGTTGACTACGTAGTTAAAATACATTAGGTTTGGGTGGCTTTCGTGACAGCTCATATCTGTGATTTGATCCCAGTTCCTTTCGATTTAGTGTCGTTTACTTCGTTTGAGGAGGGGTCTAGATCGGGTAGCAAAGGCTCTTCAGCTTATCCCCGGGGAAAGCGCGTACGTCGCAGGGATGGGGGGTCGTAGAGAGAGAGAGAGAAAAAAAGAAGGTGAGAGAGATAAAATGATTTAGGGGGTTCCATTGTTTAATATTTTTCCTATCCTGCAAAACAAATGTAATGAAGCAATATATATGGAATCGAATGGGATTTTCTAATTTATCTTTGCTTTAATGACTTAATGCACTTTTTTACTTTGATGTTGTGACCGTAGAAAGCATTAGTTAGACTTAAAGTGAATTTTCTTTTGAGAAAAGGATAACATAGGAGGAACTGGATTAATTTGAAAAAAAAAAATCATTGAGTTTTTTTATTTTGACAAATAAGGAAAAAGGGGAATTTCTAAAAATTGGGGGATGTCGATCGACATACCCCTTTCCTGCCTATCAGCGAGTCAGTCCAGTCCAATAACCCTAAGGCTTGATTGCACTTTCTTCATCTACTTTGTGCTTGATGGGGTCGGGTTTCATCCGAATTTTTTAGAACCTTTGTCTCTAGCTAACTTTTTCACGTATAAAAAATGGGGAATGGTGGAGTGTTTTCTTCATCCGTCCACATTTCCTTTCTTTTGCTTATTTCTTTATTCTCATATTATCATTTCCAGTATTGATCTTCTCGAAAGCATTGAATTCTCCTTTACCTAAAAAATTTAAAGGCTATGTGCTCGCATAATGTGGACTACGATGCCTTCAACATGTGTCGGGTTTCATTGTGGCACAACCGACCTATTAACTGGAACTTGCTAAGGGCGATGGTCTAATTTTGGAATTGTGACACACCACTCTTATTAAAATAAGAGGTGGCCAGCCCGATATTCCAATTATTACAGGATTCATAGATGCTCCATTCTTAGCATCACTGTCATCAAAATAAATAAACGAGATAACCACCAATTATTTTAGAAAACGGATGTCAAATTATTTGTAAGTTTAAAAGAAAACCATTAAGACAATCCAATTTGTAAAGAAGGTGGATACAAAAAAAACAAGTAACCATATAACGATCATACACAAAATAATAACCGAATAAGCTACCGGTTAACATACCATTATAAGCAGGTTTCACCGAGTATTAAATAAATATCACAATATATTAAACAAGTACAAAACTTGGGCAACATGCCGGAATGTGTAAATTGATCATAGCTAGAGTACAAAAAGATAGAAGTGTCTATAACAAATATCCTACAACATCTGCAAAATGTTATAGCTCCATGAAACTTGGATGGAAGAGTCATTAGGGCATCCTTGTGGCGGAGCACCTGGGCGTGAAGAGAATTCATGTAAAAACAAGAAATATAAACGGTTAGAGCTCGGTTTGATATGATCACCATGTGAATAAAATGTGTGACAGTTATGAATATCAAATCATCATAAATAAGCTTATCTCGCTCTCCACAAATAATAATAATAATAATAATAATAATAATAATAATAATAATAATAATAATAATAATAATAATAATAATAATAATAATAATAATCCTCACCTCTCAATCTAAATGCACAACCTAGCGCAATATCAATGACAATGATGAATATTCATTTATGCATGAAAATATAACTAAATTTCACTCAATAAGATTCCATTTCAATTTTGCACATTATGACTTTATAAGTCTATTTCTCATTAGGAAACTTATTCCTAAAACAGTGTATTTCATAAAATACTTCACTATTTATAAAATACCACTTTCATAAGAATAGTTATAACCACAACATATAACGATTCTAAGACCATCCTTCCAGAGTCACCCCACTGGATGCACCCCTAAATAGATATCATCTTCCAAGTCCTATCACATAGATAACCTGGGCATCCTAAATCGCATGACATTAGGAAGCGACCATATACCTTCGATAGTGAGCCATAATCATACTCGAAATTACCTTACTTCGAAAAATAATAACACAATATATAGCAAGCGGTCCTATTACCGAGGACTATATTCACCTTGCATTCACTAGCCAGGGGAAATCACCTCATGCGCGTAACTTCCCTTATGAAAGAATTTAGAGAGGTATGTTTATGCAATTTATCATTCACAAGATATGCCAATTTAAAATGTGCATTATGTTTTATCCAGAGCCATAAGCATTTAATGTCAGAATTATAAGCCTCGACATTTAAATATCTCCATGAATTAACGATAATCCTTCGAACCATCATGTATGATATTACTTCAACCCAATTCTAGAAGTCCACATTTATATCACTTTATTTCCACCTAGACCTAGACTAGCTCATTATGTAAAAAGAATCCCTTACCTTCCTCTAACAACTAACTAAATTAATTCCTGGTCTAAGCCCCAACTCTCGTTTCTAACCTAGGTTCTTGAATACCTTAATACTAGACTCTAATACTCTAGTTTTACTTCATTCAATAAGGTTCCTAGGTTTATACCTTAAAACAAAGAAGCTAGAGAAAACTAAGGATTTTGGGTGAAAAATAGGGGACCAGTCGACCGACCCCTGACCCCCGGTCAACCGCTCCTATAGGGTTTTGTCTGCTAAGAAATGTAGTAAGCCCAATTCTGAATGCCCAGTAGACCGTTCATTGGACCGCGGTTGACCGCGCTTTAAAAATATGCCTATCAAGAAAAGCAGTATGCTTTTCCCTTTAGGCCCGGTCGACCGGACTTTGGACCGCGGTCGACCGCGCTCACCATACCCACAACTATACCTTATTCTAAACTAGCAAATCCAAAACCCTAACATCATATTATTCAACTTCATTCTCATCAACCAACAACATAACCACAACATTTTGACACAACAATAAACCAATATATCCAACTTAAATCATAGAAATAACAAAATCTAAGGGTTAAACACTAAAATTCATCAAAACCTACTATTTGTTCAATTCCTCCAAATACACAAATATCATAACAATTTATCCACATTAAATCATATACTAGCAAGTTAGAAACTTGCCTTATGAGTGAAATCTTGAATTCTCTTCTGGTAGATACAAGATCAAGCTCAATTTCTTCAATTCTCTCTCTTTCTCTCCTTTTTCACTAAATTCTCTCTCTCTCTCTCTCTCTCTCTCTCTCTCTCTCTCTCTCTCTCTCTCTCTCTCTCTCTCTCTTTCTTTCTTTCTCTCTAGGTCTAAGAACATATAATTGAGAAATAAAAGGGGTTGGAAGACTTAAATGCCCATTTAACTTCAGATTCCATCTTTAAATGTTACTAAACCATTAAAATGACTCGTAACTACGTAATTAAGTCATAATCGGTCAGAAGTGCTTGAACCCAAAAATACCACATGGCACTTATTTTGACTATCTCAACTATTTCAGGACTAACCGCGCCCTCTAAATTGGCATCTAGAATAATATAAATTATTTCATGTTCCAATCTCATTTTAAATCATAATTGTCGCTTAAAGCACAACGACGCAATAAAACATAACATCATGTTATTTATGTAAGGACATAATTTTATAAATTTCCGGGGTAGAATCTAAGAATTTTTTATATTTCCTAGATGAAGGTTTGTATGTCTAATACCGCTACATTTGGCACGTCAACACGATCATCCTCGACGGCCTTTATCCGAATCCATGCACCCATCATCTTCACACGTGCATCATGCTACATGCCACGTGCTGCTCAACTATTTCCCACTACTCCACTATGCAATATTGGTAAAATTATTTAATGGAGTTGTTTATTTTTGCATATATATTTGGGAGATTTTTCAAAAAATATTTTTTCGAAGTCTGAATTATTTATATCAAAAGAAGAATTTTTTCTTAGTGTAGAAGTGGAGTGCCTCGGCCGACGAGCTCGTTCAAACGAGCTAGCACTGTCATTCGAGCGAGATTTGCTTTTCGCGCAAAGTCGTTCGAACGACACGTGTCCTTCGTTCGAGCAAGATGCCTATTTTTTCGAGCGATGTCGTCGCCTCGATTTTCGTATAAATACTAGTGTTCCTTCTACACATTTTTCAAGTCTTTTCACAACACGATTTCTGCGAAAAACTGCCTAGAAAACAGACTTCACTTTTTAAGATTTTACACCTTGTTTATTCACATAAACACTCCCATCTATGTATGTGAATTGTTAAACCCTCATGAGGATCGTTTTTACTCATTTGGAGTAATTTGTGGAGAAGCAATTCTCTTCTTCATTGCTACCCACCTGGAGTTCTTGTGGGAGATTCCAATCGAGACATAAAAACCGATGCCTGTGATTTCTTTGTCGCTCTTATTTTCATTATAATCCGTGTAACTATTTTTACAAATTATAGTGAAAATAAAAAGATTTTTCCTCTTTGGGGGATGTTTCCTCATTTGTGAGTTTTGGGTGTGATTAACTATTATTGCATGATCATATTGATTTCAATCACATCTAAATGCATGTTTTAGGATTTAATTGAAAAACTGAGATTTAATTAACTAATTTCTAATTTGAACGCAAGCGCACTCTTAAAATTGGTATCAGATCCAATTACACAATTATTCCGTGTAATTTTTTTCAAAATTTTTCTAAGATATCAATTTTCTGAAATATTTATTTTTGAAAAAGGGCATGTTCATAATGGAGAAATTATATAATAAAATGCCAGTTTTTGAGGGGACTAATTATGCTTACTAGAAAGCCCGCATGAAATCTACTTTAAAGGCCACTGATGAAAGAGTCTGGATTTTGGTTGAAAGAGGGTGGACACCTGTGACACCCCACCTAATTAAATACCGGGTGATGAGTCCTTTATTAAATTACAATAAAGGTGAATGGTTGGTTCATTCTTAGCATCACTGTCATAAAAATAACTTTTCCAATTTAACACCCTACATAATTAAGCTAAGTGTCAAAACCATTTTAGACATTAGTTTCCAAATTTTATTTATATAAACCAACATTTAAACTTTACGAAATTCATAATTAAAGAATCACACAACAACTATACCGGAACAAACAATCCAATAATTAAACATCCAACTAGGTAATTCCATCATTAAAATTTAAAGGAAAAACATCCTGACAGTAATAAATCCCAAAGTGTGAATACTGGAAATAAATGAATCACAATGTCCTATAAAACAACTGAATAATGGAAAGGGCGACACATGCCCAACTGGAATAAATAATGCTAGGAGTAGAATCAAATAAATGAGATCGTCTAAGCAAGAGGCCTGCAACTCCCAACTAAGCTGCAGCGCGTTCCTTCAAAGGATCCTATGCAAGACACCCCTATGGCTGGGCAGCTGTAATTCATACATATATATATACAAGAGGGAAAGAAAATGGAAACGGTTCAGAGCCCGATTGTAAAAACGATTTAAAATTTGTTTAGCATGTATTTAAAATGCTTACTGGCCAATGCAATAACATATTAGTGCGGCACTCCCTTGAGAAATTCTCACCTGTCTTCTAATGTGCAGACCTATCGCACTAACCTTCCCAACGGTTTAACTTATGTTATCTTAGGTTACTTGTAACATTTAAATTGACGAATTCAACTGTTTAATAGGTAGATTTCATTTAATAACAAAGTTCCCATTTAACCTTTATTTACTAATAAAGTTTCCCGGTAATAAACTATACTTTCAAAACACGTATTTCTCAATTGAAATCATTATTCATATCATACTTACCATAAACACAGGAGGTAATTCACATATTTCAGAATTTAATATATATATTCAATACCCATGTAATATATATATTCTAAAAGCACCCCACATAAAAATTATCGTGCGGGCATACTCTGCTATCCAGTCCCCGTATCACTTGTACTAAGGGAAATACAAGTTCAGAATCACTCTCGAACTGTATTAACACAAACATAAACAATATTGAGGCGAAGCATAGAGTCCCGGTCTCTAAGAGGTCAGCACATGGCCCCACGTCTCTTAGGCCGTCTGACTATCGATCCGATTAGCCTGTACCAAAGGATCTCTATCTTCTAGGGTACGAGTCAATATCCCCCATAAAGGTACCATCGAGATAAGACTGTCCCAGCGCGGTAACATCAGGGATAGCAAGTAGCGCGGGCATGGTTTTTACACATTTATAATATATGCACAATGACATAGTCATATATATACAACACTTATTCACATTTCTCAATTTGGTGTACCCACAACCTATAATTATAACTTCTTGTTCTCAAGACATTTTACTCACTTATCCCGTATAACGGACTCATATCGTTTATTACGGTTATCTCCCTCTCGTGATCTTTAAAGTAACCTCACCGTCCCAAATACTTAAATCGTCACACCTACACAACCCCAAATTATTTTTTACTAATCTGAATTCCTCGAATACTGGTTTTCCTCACTCAATTTAACTGATTTCTAAAATAGGGGTAAAAATAGGAATTCCCCTAAAAATTAAAAAATCTCGCTCGAACCAGAATGGTTCTCGCTCGAACGACTTCCAAGTGTCATTCCAACTACTTCGAGCGACTTTTCCATCTCGCTCGAACGACTTCGCGCGACATTGACATCTCGCTCGAACTTCTTCGCGCGACATCGCGCGAACTGCATTGTTTTGTCTTCAACCTTTGGCAGATTCATTTTTCACCATTTTTAAGCCTAAAAACCACTATAGTTTAATCCCAAACGTCTCCTCTTCAATCCCAATCAATAATATCATGATTATATAACATTAATAACTTCCTAGAATCATTAATTCATCAAAAATCATTTAGATTACATGAAATCCCCAAATTAATTCGTAAGAACCCTAATTCCCAAATTTTCAATTAAAGAACCTAATCAACATCAATTCGTTCATCCATATTAATTCCAAATTTCATAGTACAACCTCTACATATGATCAAGGTTCAAGCTACACAGATTCTCCTTACAACACATGCGATTTCTTCTTCCAAAACAGATAATTTTTCAATCAAAATACGAAATTTTTATTCCTAGACTAACATGCGAGGTGCATTAACTATAATTCAGCAAGATAAATACTTGCCTGTAGATTTTAGGGTTCTGATTTGTGGACGAATTTGGTGTGGTTGCATTCCCCGTCGCGCGATCTACGCGTTGGTGGTGGTGGCGATGCAACCGGATGAATTTTTGGCCTTGGATTGCTTGGAAAGCTTTCTACCTTCCTATCTAAAGGTCGTTCTAAGGTTGTGAGTCTTCTAACCCTAAAAGACCATTCCAAATGGTTGATATAACCTAATAAATTTCATGGGTTTAATTTCCCAAAAATGCAAAATGTCAAAAATGCCCCCCAGGGTGCTAAATAGGCTTAAAAACACCCAAAGACCCAAACTAAACCCCCGGGTACACTTTTCTGACTATCTCGACCCTTACGGACACTTTGACGCACTGAAAACGACCATACGGGAAACTTATAATTTATTCACTTTTATTAATCAATATTTAGTCCCGATGCGACATGGGCACGTCCCGACTTAAATTTCCAAAATTGTCATTTTATTCACTCGTGACATTTAATAGTACCAATATTATATTACTTTACTCATTAGTAATATTCAACAAGTTTCCAATGATTACTAACTCTCTTCACGTTAGTAATTAAAAATATTTAATTTTCGAATTTATATTAAATTAATAACTCACATTAAATTTAATAAATCCCCAAATTTAGAAAGCATAAAAATATGGGGTATTACATACTCCCCCCCTAATAACGGAATATCGTCCCGAAATTCAAAAAATAAGGCATACCTGGTAAGAATAAATCTGGGTATTTCTCGCGCAAATCTGCCTCGCGCTCCCAGGTGAATTCCTCCACATTATGATGCTCCCACTGGACCCGTACAAGTGGGACTACCTTCGACCTCAATCTCCTCTCGCTATGGTCTAGGATAGCCAATGGTCTCTCCTCATAAGAGCTTTCAGGTTGTAAGTCTATCTCATCTATCGCGATGTGGGTGTGAGCCATGTCATCCCGAAGGTATCGTCTTAACGACGAGATGTGGAATACATCGTGAATGCGATGTAAATGCTCTCGCAGTCCTAATCTGTATGCCACCGGCACAGTCCTCTCGATAATAGGAAATGGTCCCACGTACCTCGGGGCCAATTTCCCTTTCTTCCCGAACCTCATCACTCCTTTCATAAGAGATACACGTAATAACACTTGGTTCCCCACGTTAAACTCCCAGAAGAATCGTTTCGCATCGGCGTAGCTTTTCTTCCTGTACTGTGCTACTTGAATGCGACTCCTGATAATCTCAATCCTCGCGAAGGTTTCCTGAATCACATCTGATCCTAGAAACTTGTTATCCCCCACCTCTAGCCAACAAGTTGGGGAACGACAATGCCAGCCATACAAAGCCTCGAATGGAGCCATGCCAATCGTGAACTGATAAGAGTTATTATAAGCGAACTCTATCAGTGGAAGATGTGGCTCCCAACCTCCTCCAAAATCAAGAACACACATGCGTAGCATATCCTCCAATATCTGATTAGTACGCTCTGTCTGTCCATCTGTCTGTGGGTGATAAGCTGAACTTAACCTCAACTCTGTACCCATAGCCTCCTAAAAACTCTCGCAAAAATGCGACACGAAAATCTTATCTCTATCTGACACAATATTCAGGGGCACCCCATGCAATCTGACAATCTCAGCAATGAGAAACTGAGCACACTGATCCGTGATATAGTCTGTTCGCACCAGCAGAAAGTGAGCCACCTTGGTCAAACGGTCCACAATCACCCATATGGAGTCGTGGCCCTGCTGTGATGTAGGCAACCCTGTAATAAAATGCATGGAAATACTCTCCCACTTCCACGCGGGTATTTCCAATGGTTGAAGCAACCCTGAAGGTTTCTGATGGTCCACCTTTACTAGCTGGCAGGTAGAACACTTGGATACGAACTCAGCAATATCCTTTTTCATCCCACTCCACCAGTATTGCAGCCTCATATCCTGGTACATCTTATCTCCCCCAGGATGTACTGTGAATCGGGACCCGTGGGACTGGGTCATCACTGCATGACTAAGTCTGCTCCTTCCGAAACCATTAATCTCCCATTAAACCTCAAACCCCCATCAGAACTAATATAATAGGACTCAGCACCCTCGTCTAAAGGTAGTACAATCTGCTCCTGGAAAAATGGGTCTGCGGTTTGTGCCTGTATCACCCTCGTAATAATCTCGGGTGTCACTGTCATGAAAGATATGAAGGAACGGGCTAGTGCGTCCTGGTGACCCAACTCTTTCCACTTTGCTTTCCAGACGTTCGCTATATCGTCTACCGGTCTACGGCTCAACGCATCAACAACTACGTTAGCCTTCCCCGGATGGTACTGTATGTCGAACTGATAGTCCTTCACAAAGTCTAACCACCTACGCTGATGCATATTCAGTTCTCGTTGGGTGAACCGGTACTGCAGTGATTTGTTGTCTGTGAACAAGCGGAATTTCTCTCCCAATAAATAGTGCCTCCAAATCCTCAATGCAAAAATGACCGCTGCCAACACTAGGTCGTGAGTGGGGTAGTGCTTCTCGTGCGGCTTAAGCTTGCGGGAGGCAAAAGCTATAGCCTTCTCCTCCTTCTAAAGTACTCCCCAAGTACTTGTAAGGAAGCATCGGTGTAAACTAGGTACTCCACGCCCGGCTTAGGTAAAGCAAGGACCGATGCTGAAGTAAGCATGTCTTTCTGCTCGTCGAAAGCCAATTGGCAAGCATCATCCCAAACATATGGAACCCCTTTGCGAGTCAGGTTCGTCAATGGGCCCGCTATTTTTGAGAACCCCCGAATGAATCTCCTGTAGTATACCACTAATCCCAAGAAACTACGCACTTTCGTCGGTGTCGTGGGCTATCCCCACTCCCTCACCACTGACACTTTACTCGGGTCAACTGCTATCCCTTGTTCAGAAACAACATGCCCCAAGAACTGTACTTCCCTCAACTAGAACCCTCATTTCTCATACTTAGCATACAGCTGATGCTCTCGTAGAGTCTAAAGAACCTGCCTCAAGTGCTCGGCATGCTCCTCCTCGGAGTGTGAATATATCAAAATGTCATCTATGAAGATGATGACAAACTGATCCAAGAACTCTCTCAACACTCAGTTCATTAAGTCCATGAATATGACTGGAGCATTTGTGAGTCCAAATGACATCACTCTGAACTCATAGGACCCATACCTCATCAAGAAAGCAGTCTTCGAAACATCCTGCTCCCTAATACATAGCTGATGGTACCCTGATCTCAGATCTATCTTCGAAAAGAAAGTTGCGCCCCTCAGCTGGTCGAACAGATCATCGATTTGAGGCAACGGATACTTGTTCCGTATTGTGACCTTGTTCAGCTCCAGGTAGTCCACACATAGCCTCAGTGAACCATATCTCTTTTTCATAAACAAAACTGGAGCGCCCCAAGGTGAGGTACTCCTTCGAATGAAGCCCTGACCTAACAGCTGCTCTATCTGATCTCGTAACTCTCGCATCTCTACCGGATCCATACGGTATGGAGCGCGTGCTATAGGTCGAGTATCTGGTAATAAATCTATGACAAAGTCTATCTCATGACTGGGGGGTAGGCCTGGTATCTCCTGAAATACATCGAAATACTCACGAACAACTGGGATCGAGTCTAAGGGAATCACAACCTCCTTAGAGGTATCCTCCTCTATGTAATACAAATGAGCGGTTGAGCCTCCCTCTGGGCGAGGCATCACCACTACAAACATCTCTTGCCCCGGAATGGCAAAGACAATACTCCCACCAAAACAATCTATCATGGCTCTGTAAGCTGCGAGCCAATCCATACCGATAATAACATCGTGCTCATGCATATATAAGACTAACATGTGTGCTGGTAATACCAAGATACCAACATCTACCCCCACACCCCGACATATAAAGAAAATAAGCGAACCATTTCCCAGTGGTGAGTCTACACACGTCACAGTGCTCTCTACTGTGGCTAATAACCCTAAGGCCTTTGCAAAATGGGTAGCTATAAAATAGTGCGTCGTCCCAGTATCAAATAAAACCCGACCCATAGTACCATGGATAGGAAACATACCCTCAATCGTGGGTGGTGCCTATGGAGCTGCTGCCTGGTGGACGTTATTGAAACGTCCGTACTGTAACTGCCCCTGCTGCACCGGAGCTGCTGGAATGGCTGGTAGGGCTAGTACCTGAGCTGGTGCTGGGAGGGTGGCTAGAAAAAGTTGCCTCTGTGGCTCATTACGGGCACCCTGCTGTTGTGGGGACCTATCACCCTCTGGACAATCCTGTCGCTTATGGACATTCTTACCGCACATGAAACACCGGCCTCTGAAATTACCTCACCTCTAACCCTGCTGACCACGACCCTATTGGCCGTTATCGCCCTGCCACTGGCCCTGATGAAAACGCTGTTGGCCCTATTGGCCCTGCTGCTGACCTTGCTGCTGGGGGTGTTGGCCTTGTTGGCCCTTCTGATTAGGATGGCCCTACAGACCCTGCCTATATCCCCCAAATCCCTATCGGGAATCACCTGATCGGAACCTCTTAGCAGGGTCCCTTGATGGGAACTCTTCTCATGCTGGCGAGTCTGCCCCTGCGATGTCGGGGATCCACTAGCGCCACTACCCCCTGTCCTGCCCTGCTGGCTGGACTCTCCTGCTCGCTTGCTTCCCTGCAGATGGAAGCGGTGATCCTGGCAGTGTAGCAAAGCAGCATTGAGTACATCAGTGAAAGTACTCAGGGACAGATTCCCTATAAGGTGCTGACGGATCCTTCAAGCTAACCCATCCACAAACAATAGTATCTTCTTACTCTCCGCGGGTGCCTCATCTGGTACTATAGTGAGAAGTCTTGTGAACTCCTCCTCATATTCAGCAATAGTAGAATTTTCCTACTTCAAGTTCAGTAACTTTTGCCTCATCTCAGTTTACACGGCGGGTGGAAAATATTTGCGGTCAAACTGCTCCCAGAATAACTGAATCGGAATAGTATGTCTCTCCTCTAAGGTGGTGGTGGACTCCCACCATTGCAAAGCGGCCCCCACTAGCTTAAATGAAGCCAATAACTGTTTCTGCACGTCCGTGCACTCATACATACGCAGATGTCGCTGGATATCTTTCTTCCATTGGCTGACGATGATGATATCTGAACAACCCAAGAACTCAGGGGGATGCGCCTTCTGAAAGGCATCCCTAACCCGCTCCAATGCTGATGGAAGCTGTGCAAGTACTGGCGCCACTGCCTGAATCTGGGGTGGAGCCTGTTGTACTACCGCTAACGCGGCATTCACCGCCTGAGCAACAATAGCGGCTACCTCATTAGCATTCATTGTTCCCTGAGCCGGAATTGGTGGCTGCTCGGCTTGGGCACCCCTATCCTTTGGTGCACGTCTCAGAGGCATTTAAAACGTGAAGAAATTTATTAGTTTATAGTTATTATCAAATCTCAAATAGCTGAAGACGTAATTGTAAAAGCAAGAATACAACAATCCTAAAATAGGGCTCTATAACAAAAAAGTTAAGCTGAAAGCGAAATAAGCCGTACAGATCCTAAGGACACTAGAACCTGATGCTCTGATACCACCTGTGACAACCTGCCTAATTAAATACCGGGTGATCAGTCCTTTATTAAATTACAATAAAGGTGAACGGTTGGTTTATTCTTAGCATCACTGTCATAAAAATAACTTTTCCAATTTAACACCCTACATAATTAAGCTAAGTGTCAAAACCATTTTAGACATTAGTTTCCAAATTTTATTTATATAAACCAACATTTAAACTTTACGAAATTCATAATTAAAGAATAACACAACAACTATACCGGAACAAACAATCCAATAATTAAACATCCAACTAGGTAATTCCAACATTAAAATTTAGAGGAAAAACATCCTGACAGTAATAAATCCCAAAGTGTGAATACTGGAAATAAATGAATCACAATGTCCTATGAAACAACTGAATAATGGAAAGGGCGACACATGCCCAACTGGAATAAATAATGCTAGGAGTAGAATCAAATAAATGAGATCATCTAAGCAAGAGGCTTGCAACTCCCACCTAAGCTGCAGCGCGTTCCTTCAAAGGATCCTATGCAAGACGCCCCTGTGGCTGGGCACCTGTAATTCATACATATATATATACAAGAGGGAAAGAAAATGGAAACGGGTCCGAGCCCGATTGTAAAAAAGATTTAAAATTTGTTTAGCATGTATTTAAAATGTTTCGTGGCCAATGCAACAACATATTTGTGCGGCACTCCCTTGAGAAATTCTCACCTCTCTTCTAATGTGCAAACCTATCGCACTAACCTTCCCAACGGTATAACTTATGTTATCTTAGGTTACTCATAAGATTTAAACTGACGAATTCAACTGTTTAAGAGGTAGATTTCATTTAATAACAGAGTTCCCATTTAACCTTTATTTACTAATAAAGTTTCCCGGTAATATACTATACTTTCAAAACACGTATTTCTAAATTGAAATCATTACCCATATCTTACTTACCATAAAAACATGAGGTAATTCACATATTTCAGAATTTAATATATATTCAATACCCATGTAATATATATATTCTAAAAGCACCCCACATAAAAATTATGGTGCGGGCATACTCTGCTATCCAGTCCCCGTATCACTTGTACTAAGGGAAATACAAGTTCAGAATCACTCTCGAACTGTATTAACACAAACATAAACAATATTGAGGCGAAGCATAGAGTCCCGATCTCTAAGAGGTCAGCACATGGCCCCACGTCTCTTAGGCCGTCTGACTATCGATCTGATTAGCCTGTACAAAAGGATCTCTATCTTCTAGGGTACGAGTCAATATCCCCCATAAAGGTCCCATAGAGATAAGACTGTCCCAGCGCGGTAACCTCAGGGATAGCAAGTAGCGCGGGCATGATTTTTACACATTTATAATATATGCACAATCACATAGTCATATATATACAACACTTATTCACATTTGTCAATTTGGTGTACCCACAACCTATAATTATAACTTCTTGTTGGGAAGACATTTTACTCACTTATCCCGTATAACAGACTCATATCGTTTGTTACGGTTATCTCCCTCTCGTGATCTTTAAAGTAACCTCACCGTCCCAAATTCTTAAATCGTCACACCTACACAACCCCAAATTATTTTATACTAATCTGAATTCCTCGAATACTGGTTTTCCTCACTCAATTTAACCGATTTCTAAAATAGGGGTAAAAATAGGAATTTCCCTAAAAATTAAAAAATCTCGCTCGAACCAGAATGGTTCTCACTCGAACGACTTCCACGTGTCGCTCGAACTACTTCGAGCGACTTGTCCATCTCGCTCGAACGACTTCGCTCGACATCTCGTTCGAACTTCTCCGCGCGATATTGCGCGAACTGCACTGTTTCGTCTTCAACCTTTGGTTGATTCATTTTGGTTGATTCATTTTTCACCATTTTAAGCCTGAAAACCTCTATAGTTTAATCCCAAGCGTCTCCTCTTCAATCCCAATCAATAATATCATGATTATATAACATTAATAACTTCCTAGAATCATTAATTCATCAAAAATCATTTAGATTACATGAAATCCCTAAATTAATTCGTAAGAACCCTAATTCCCAAATTTTCAATTAAAGAACCAAATCAACATCAATTCATTCATCCATATTAATTCCAAATTTCATAATACAACCTCTACATATGATCAAGGTTCAAGCTACACAGATTCTCCTTACAACACATGCGATTTCTTCTTCCAAAACATAGAATTTTTCAATCAAAATACAAAATTTTTATTCCTAGACTAACATGCGAGGTGCATTAACTAGAATTTGGCAAGATAAATACTTGCTTGTAGATTTTAGGGTTCTAATTTTTGGACGAAGTTGGTGTGGTTGCGTTCCCCGTCGCGCGATCTACGTGTTGGTGGTGGTGGCGGTGCAACCGGATGAATTTTTGGCCTTGGATTGCTTGGAAAGCTTTCTACCCTCCTCTTTAATGGTCGTTCTAAGGTTGTGAGTCTACTAACCCTAAAAGACCATTCCAAATGGCTGATATAACCTAATAAATTTCGTGGGTTTAATTACCCAAAAATGCAAAATGTCCAAAATGCCCTCCCGGGGTGCTAAATAAGCCTAAAAACACCCCGAGACCCAAACTAAACCCCCGGGTACCCTTTTCTGACTATCTCGACCCTTCCGGACACTTTGGTGCACTCAAAATGACCATACGGGTGAATTATAATTTATTCACTTTTATTAATCAATATTTAGTCCCGACACGACACGGGCGCGTCCCGACATAAATTTCCAAAATTGTCATTTTATTCACTCGTGACATTTAATAGTACCAATATTATATTACTTTACTCATTAATAATATTCAACAAGTTTCTAATGATTACTAACTCTCGTCACGTTAGTAATTAAAAATATTTAATTTTCGGATTTATATTAAATTAATAACTCACATTAAATTTAATAAATCCCCAAATTTAGAAAGCATAAAAATACGGGGTATTACAACACCTCCCTCCATCACTATTGAGAACGTGACTAGTTTAAAATATGTCACTGCTTGGACTGAAGAAGAATTTTAATGGTCATCTTTTAATTCTAAGGGTTTAAGTGCTATTTCTAGATCCATCACAGCTGACGAGTTCTGATACATAATGACGTGCACCACGTCAAAAGAGGCATGGGATGTTTTACAACTTACCCATGAAGGAACTAATGCTGTGAAAGAGTTTAAACTACAAATTTTGATAACTCAATTTGAAACCATCACCATGATTGAGACTGAATGTTTTGATGAATTTTATGCTAGGTTGTCTGATATTGTAAACACTAGCTTTAATATTGGTGAACACATTCCTCATGCTAGAGTTGTTAAAAAGATTCTTAGATCACAACCTAAGCATTTTATCCCTAAAGTCACTGTGCTAAATTCTATTGGTAATTTAAACACGCTTAAATTGGAGGAACTTGTAGGAGACTTACAAACGTATGAAATTGATATGTTTCCTAAATCTATCAAGACTGAAGATAAGGAAATTGCACTTAATGCCCGGGAGAGAAAGAGTGAGGGGTCGGCAAGAAAGAGAGTTGAGTCATCTAGAAAAAGGGAGATAGAAACGTCAGATTCTGAGTGTGACTTTGATTAAGATGATTTGTCCCTATTTGCTAAAAATTTCAAGAAAATTCTCAAATTTAAGAAAAATGGTAATTTCAAAGATAAAAAGAATCTTGAGAAAAATAAAATTGAAAAAGATTTTAAACACCCTCCTAAGAAAGACAATGAGAGATGTTATGAGTGCGATGGTAAGGGACATAGAGCTTTTGAGTGTGCTACTAGGCTGAACAGACTTACCAAAGAAAGGGTCAAAGTTGTCCTTAATGCTACCCTTAGTGATGACAGCGAGGTCGAGTCAGTGGACTGTGGAGACAAGTCACCGCATGAGTGTAACTTCACCGCATTCATGGATAGTCATGTGAGTACTTCTAGTTCTCCTCATGATGATGAGGATGCTATTTCATAGGGACACCTCGATAGTGAGATCGATGTGAGTGAGGGGTAGGATGATGCAAGTGAGAGCGATAGTAATCTTCAACGCGCCTACGCTGATTTATATAATGAGTTATTTAAAACCAAAAAGCATAACAAATCATTAGTTCTTAGGATCACCGCGTTACAGGAAGATTTCGAAAAATAGAGAGGGAGAGAGAGTCCTCCACCTCCACTACCTTGAGAGAGAGAGAGTTGGCCTGTGTTAAGAAATAAAGTTTATTTAAAGAGAGAGAGAGACTGTTTGGAGAGAGAGAGAGTGTGTGGTTTTGTGAAAGTGAAAGGGGACTTGACTAAACAAGTGGCTAATATTATGAGTAACCTCCATTCTTCCCTAGAGACTCGGAAGAAACTTGAAGCCCTTATTGCCCAACTTACTTATGATCTTGAGAGAGCACGAGATGTTAAGGTTCAAATCGAGGACAAATCTGGAAAGAGGGGAAAGATGCTCCTCGACCCCGCTTTAGGTTTTGGTGATAGGTAGTGAATAGGTTATGATGGTGCCTCCACGTCCCAAATTTCACCTGGACCAGTTCCTAAGTTTACTACGACTCCATATGGCCATCGTCAAAATTCACGAAGAAGAGTTCGACCAAGAAAAGCAAACTCAGGTCCGCTTAAGACTGTGTTCTTTTGTACGTACTGCAAAAGAAAAGGACACCTTAGGGAGTTTTGCTATAGTTTGGTTCGGATATGATGTACTACTTCTCCACCACATCATACTGATGATTTTGCCAGTTTGAGAGAGCGTGTTGAATTTTTAGCTGCACATCATAGAGTTTGATGGAGGAATTCCGACATATGTCTTTGCCGTCAGTGAATGCTTCCCGCATCCCTACTAAAACCAACAACAACAAGGGTAAACAAAAGGTTACCACTTCTTGGGTACCTAATAAAGATGAAAAATCCCTTATTGTTCATGTATCTCTCAAAGAACATAATACCTCATAGTGTTATTTTGATAGTGGGTTCTCTAGACATATGACAGGAGATGTCTCATTTTTTTCATACCTAGAGGAGTATAAGGAAGGTAGAGTTACCTTTGGAGATGGGAGTAAGTCTAGCATCGTAGGACGAGGTACAATATAGTTACCCGGCTTTCCTAAGCTAGAGAATGTTTTGTACGTCGACGGTTTGAAAGTAAACCTTCTAAGCATTATCTAGCTGTGCGACGCTGATTGCACCATAATATTTGATCAGGATGCGTGTAATGTCTATAATCAAGCCGGTAAACATTTAGTGCAAGGGGTAAGGACAAAAGATAATTGATATGGGACTATGCCCACATCCTCACTTGTCTGCAACAGTACCACGATCACTCCTATGGATCTGTGGCACACACATGCATGATGTTCCATTAGCTTTCTTATGGAAGATGCTTCAACTAACTAATTATACACACACATGCATGTAAACACAACGATTAACACTGACATATGTAATATATATGAAAAGATAGAATTGAATTTAAAGCAGTTAATTAAGGGATTTTATTAAAAATTAAAACTTGCTGGCTCCTTTTGTTTCCTTGACAGGTAGTCACTTAGAAATGGGGGAGGCTGGGGGTTTGAAGCATTATGATGATCTCCACGAATAATTAGAATGGACTTCTTCTTCTCCCAAATAATTAATGGAAAATACAGAGGTTGCTATTACAGTGCCTAACTCGCTATCCTCTTGACTTGTTTGGTTACTCATTTGTGTCCAAAACCAATTATGTGTCCCTTTTTCTACAAAATTTAACTTTATGTATACATTGAAACTTTCTCCCCCCTTCCTTAATATTCAACATACATATACATATATACATATACATATATATATATATATATATATATATATATATATATATATATATATATATATATATATATATATATATATATATATATATAGAGAGAGAGAGAGAGAGAGAGAGAATAAAGTAGGAAACTTATGTATGTCACAAGTTTGCACTATGATGTCATCAATATGAATTTTTTTTGCACTCCCTATTTTACCTCTTAAATTTTTTATTTCCCCCCCTTTTGACACACTCTAATTAATTCCCCCTCTACTTCAAAATTCAAAATTGAGGGTAACGTTGTAAACCCATCAAAACCAAGCTCTCTCTCATACTTCCACACACCCAAACCCTCCATCCCCTCTCCCGATTTTCACCATCCCTCCCATCTGGGCACAACCAACATACGCTACCCACTCCTCTCTCACACTCTCTTAAAATGGAAGACCCTATACGCACGCGATCACAACTCATATATCCTTCTCTCTCTCTTCGGTAATTGCCCTCTTCCTTTGTATTTTGATTTTGAGTCTCATTGATTTAGGTTTCTTATTTTGGTGGTTGATTTTAAAGCACGAATCTCATTTATCTCCACCTCCGATGGCCATCTCTTAAGGTACCTCTCTTCTCATCACGTTTATCTTTCATATCCACGATTTTTTTAGGCATAAAGCTTACCGATTTTTTTACATAAGGGTTTCTTGGTTTAGGGGGTGAAGAGATATTCACTTGGGCCATCATTGATGTTTTGTAGAAAACATGGGCACATGGGATTCACTGTCATCTAAGGAAGAGACTACAAGGTACCAAACTTATAAAATTAATCATATATAATGTATTCTTAAACATATGATATCCATATAAATTCCCAAGAATGTCTGAGACATTTGTTTTTTTACTGCACGAGCAAATGGAATGTTACCTTCCAGTAAGTTATGAACATTTGGTTATATGTTCAAGAAATTTTATTTGAATTTCATGAGTTATATGCTTGAACTGCTGGTGAGTGCCTGATGGTGACTATTATATGCTTGAAGTTCTAAAAATATTCAATACATTTTTTAGGTCAGCATTTTGAGTTTGGGAATAATTTCTATTAATTTTAATTTACAAATGAAAAATCAGCTTTCTTAGATTTAAAACTTGAATTCTAACCCTATGTTTATAGTTCTTATTCTGTATGCATTAGAGTTTTTAGTAGTGTTTTTTGAATGCATATCATTTTTAGTGCTTATCTATTGTATGCATAATAGTTCTTAGTGCTCATGTATTGAATGCATAACAGTACTTATCTACTAATTGTGAATTCATGTGTTTTAAGAACATGGGAACAAGAAGAAGAAAAAGAATAGCGAGAGTGATGGTTTTAAGTGTTTCAGCGTAGATGGTATGACATTTTTGGTGGCTATACATTTCAACTGCTAATTGGTATGACATTTTGGTTTGTATCGCTACTCAATTTTTGGTTTGTAATGCAATTGGGCTCTATTGAGTTTAAGATTGCTTGAGAACCAACTTAATTTAGCAGTACTTAATTTAATTTGGACTATTACTGCAGTGCTAATACATTTCAACTGAGTAATAGGCCTACTTACATGCCATTTATCTATTCCCCATAGTGTGTTCTACTGCATCTTATTTTTGGATGTTTCTTTGTGGTCACTTATTACTCTAACCATTTACATTTCTCTATTTTAGTTAGGAATTTTGTGCCTAACAACAAAGGAGGAAAACTGCACGATTCTTTTAGTTTGGTGTCTCAATTGACGCATTTTTTCTCATTTATAGGTTTGATATTGTTGATTAAAAAATTGATTTCACGATACAAGGATTTCGATGTTATTATTCAAGTGTTAAAGCATTTATAATGTATGTTGAATCTGTTCAGGGGATCGAGAAGTTTGAGATGGACCTTGATACGTTGCATCTTATTTTGACTGAATACCATGTTGTGAAATCGAATCTGGAACTTGATGTCATCCATTTTGCAAATAATATAAGCTCTGAAGCTCATGTTGAGGTTAACATTCTTCAAAAGATTGATTTTTTAAGATATTTCTTTTTGAAGTTTTTGTTGATCATCGAATTATGGTTAAGAGACCGATGGTTCATTAGGAAATCTCTAATGGTAACCTTTAAATAGTCTCTAGAAAAGTTAATGAAAAAAAGTCCTATAGTTCCAGTTTTCCTAAACATATCTAATCTGCCTATTCATTTTTTTTTACCAAAATTAACTTTTTTATTCTATATCTCAACTGATGGTAAACCATCGAAGATGGATGCCTAAACTGTGTTTGTGATCAGACTAAGAACAACCAGGTCTTGTATTGAAGTAAACCTCCTCCAACCAAGGCCTTTCAGAATTTGGATAGGATGTGGAGATAGGATTTTGGCAAGAAATCAATTATGAAGATATGCCCCTATATTGCAACCATTGTTCGAAGAAAGGTGATGATATTGATCACTGCATATTCAATAATCCTCAAAATAACCCTCCCAAACCATCCCGGCATAAAGAAGCCCCCAAGAAGGTTAATCTCCAATGCAAGAAAGTAGTTCAGTCCAAAAATAGGCCTACATTTGTTCAAATAGATATAGTCAACCATCTAAACCAAGTCTCCTCCATAGTGGATGTTAAAGTTTCATACAGTAAAGATGAAGATATGCTGGAATCTACTATTAGAGAAGCTTCCACAATTCCCAATCCCCCACTCATATTTTAAAAGAAAAACCATTCTTCCATTGCTGCTCATATCCAGAAAATCAAACAATGCAACCTCTCTCTTAGAGCAACTGACCTACCTAATTATGCTAAACATATTTATCCTAAAAAGAGTTACAACTCTGATTCGAAAGTCAGAAGCAAGAAGCTTCCTACTCATGAGGAATCAGAGAACTTTTTAATCAAGTTAGATAGAAGGTGGAAGACCTACAAAGCCAACCAATTGATCAGAAATAAGAAACCAACGCATCATAATCTCTCTCTGTTACCCTCAAAACGCATGCCTAAAGATCCTTTGTTCAAGAAAGTTATCAGGTCTTGCTCTAAGCCGTCCTATAAATCTCAATCACACTATTTTTAATGCTGAATCTCATCAAAACGCTTTTTCATATATATTTTTTTCAAATATTAAAAACTTTGGTTGATGTGGATAACCTGAGAAACTGCTTTATAATTCTGATCGTAATATCTTTTTGTATATTATATTTTGCACCATCCCATATATGGTAAGCTTAGTAGATTAATGCATTATTTTTTTTTCTTTTTTTCTGTGCTAATATAAATTTATAAATGCGCATTTTCTGTGTGACTACAATTAAGTAGGCAATATGAACTGTAATTAAGTAGGCATTATAAATGCGCATTTTCTGTAACACTGCAATTAGTTTATACGTCGGCCATGTTGTATACAAGGTATTATATTACAATAGTTCCACAAACCCCTAAAATCAGATCTAACAAATATTTTCTTTATAACTCAGGCTCACACTTAGTCGTCCAATTGCTTAACGGATCCGAAATGGTTCAAATTTTTAGGCATTCGGGGCTTTAATTTATTAGGAGGAACTCATTTTTTCTTGACTTATTTTGGTTCAACATTCTGCTCTTAGAAAATGTTATTTTCTATTTTTTAATAGTTAAAATATGTTTATTTAAGATGTGTTTTTTGTTTCAGATCGATGCTTAGATATGGATTAGTCACTTTTTCACACCTGCTGGCATGCAACATAACGGATCACTTTTTCAGATTGATGCTTATATATGGTTCAGATCGATGCTTAGAGGGGGTAAACAAATTGGCTTGCCAACAATATAAATACATAGATATGGGTTAGTCACTTTTTCACATTTTTTTCTCTCTTTTTCAGTTGTGATTATTGAATTGATTCTTTTTCTAAGTATGTATATAGTGGTTGGGTTAGTTTCACATTCTTTTTTCTCTTTTTTAGTTGTGATTATTGAATTGATTCTTTTTCTAAGTATGTATATAGTGCTTGGGTTAGTTTACGTGTGTGTGGTTGAATCATTTGTACTAAGTTTAAGACCCATTTCTATGTATTTATATTGTTGGCAACAACATGAAGAAAAGAGACATTTGCAAATAGTCTAGGAATATTGATTTAATTTGTGTTTTCTTTACGTATTCAGAATTTTAATTTCAATGATGGCGCGCTTTAATCCACCATTCCTATGGCACTGAAGTTTAACTGTAGATCTGTACTCTTTTTTTAACTATAGATCTCTACGTATTAATATTTCTTGCATATTTAATGTTTTTATATAGACTATAGATCTACACTGTGTAGTTTGAAGTTTCCATCCCTCATTGAATCCAATGTTAGATCTCTTTATATATCTAATTTTTATGTGTTTCTCTTGAATAATATATTAGGTTCTCTTTATATATCCCTCATTGAATCCAACGTTTTTTGTGTGTTTGCAACTTGGCTTTTTTGCTCTGCAATCCCAACTCTTCTGTGAGGAGATAACTCAAGGTGTTAAAAGCTTAACTCGAGCCGTTCACTTGGCAGAGGAAAGATTGCATCGTGTGACAAACATGTCCCCATCAGCATCTCTTCAGGAGTTGGCCCCAATAGGAACCAAGACTGAAGGACCGTGTTAGCTAAAACTGCAAGGGGAGTAAGGGAGGGCATTGTGAAGGGACGTTCATTCTTACAAATTTTTTGCACCTTCATAAAATTTTCCAGGATGGACTTCTACTGCCTTAGGTCTCAAACTAAGTCAGAGATTCAAAACTGCAAGCTACCTGGCGTGAGTGAATTTTCGATGAGAGTGCACGCTACCTGGTGAGAGTGCACCTTCACAAAATCCATCCATCGTACTACCTGGTGCAAGCTACCTGGTGAGAGTGCACCTTCACAAAATCCAAGTTGTGATAAAAAAATACTGCAGCAATGTGTGTGCATTCTTTGTGTCAAGCACATTATATTTGGACTTTTCACAGTCCAAGTAGTACGATGGATGGAATTTTCACCCGAAATGCTATCTTTATCTTTTAGTTTTTTATACGTGTGGTCAAGTTATTTTCCTCCTTGTTTTAAGACATGATTTGCTATGAAAAAATAGAAAAAATCCCCTGTCCACGTGGATAACTGTTTTGGTGGATTCTTTGGCCACTTTAGCTGGATTACTATTTAACTCTCTACTTCTCTTGGGAGGTGTTATATATTCTCATATATATACATCAACATTATTTTGTGTGTCATATATATGATTTACTCTCTACTGAATCTTCTTATTTTATAATATTTAACTGTTTTTATAACCTATATGATTAATATTTTAACAGCAGTATGTAGTGTGTCGTATATATGTGCTCATTTCTATGCCTTGAATTAGCCACAATGATTTCGAGATTGATATTATTATACCGTGATGAGCTTGAGACGCCAATGGCCTCAGATTCTGCTTCTGGTTGGGTTACAATTTCTGAATTGTTACTTGAGCAGAAAGTGGCTGATTTTAAGCACCATCGATGTTGTCACGTGTATATCATTGATTCCCTCATATGTCCTCACTATTATAAATACTATTACATGGGTACTAATGGCGGTCCTGCATTATCGCAACTGCACAATGTCAAAGAAACTATTACATGGGTTCGACCTACAATGATGCTGCAAGATTGTGTGATACAATTGTAAAAATTGATGGCCCCACATCTAAAATGGAGGGATGGATATAATTACCTTCATTTTGTCAACTGATGGAAATTAAAACTAATGCACTATCTCATTTTTTCATCCTTTAACAGTTATTATGCATCTACATTTTTTCTTCTACAGGAAGAAATTAGGCAAGGCCTCATGAGGTCAGTCAACTGACCAAATGTTTCTTCAACAGTTATAAGTTGGGTTTGAACTAATGCGCTATCTCATTTTTTTCGGAACAACCTTAAATGTTGCATTCCTTTTTTTTTGTCACTTAAATGTTGCATTACTTTTTATTGAAATTAAACAAATCCTTTATATTTAGCCATATGAAGGCTGTCAGAGTGTCATAGGAAGACTGGTGAGTTTACTTCAGTAACCTGGTAAATTTTGATTAACGCTAAGTTTTCAGTTTTTTCAGTTTAACATGAATTTTCTCCCTGTTTCTAAATCTTTGATTTCTACAGAGCAGACCCAACCCTGAGATATTTACGTGCACAATTGGACGAGAGTCAAGCAACACAAATTATTACCTTGATGATACATCATATGTGAGATTGCTTCGAGACCTTGCTGCTTTTTCAAGTCTAAAGCCTACATATACATTTCATTTCCAGGTTTCTTTTGACTGCATTTTTTGACATCATCAGAGATGTATTGGTTGGTGTGGGAAACATCTTTGGAGAATGGTTTTTACTGAGTACATATTTTCGGATGTTCAAAATGGATGAAAGATGAGGAACAGACAATTTGTTTCGACAATAAATCTGGACGGTGACCACAAGTTGTTCTTCTATGTCGTCAATGATAGATAACTTCCGCATAAGCCCCGCATAGTTGAAATATGCATTTTGTAGTGTAAACATGAAGTTGTATTGAAGATTATTCACTTAGTAGTTCATGTGATGAGTTGTTCCGATTATTTTGCAAATTTACGAAGTAATTGATTTGGCAATTGATTGTTCATCCTTAAATACATATATGTAATCTATTTTGGTTTCTAATTTCATTCACAAAAACATTTGACCACATATGTAACTGGTTATGATGCGTATACGAGGTTCATGATGGATTATTAGTATTGTTGTTGAGTTTGTTGTATTTTTCAAACAGGGTGGATAGTCCTATAAACGAATTAAAATCTGTCTATTTTTTTAATTGTTTACACTTATTTGTGTTGAAATAAAATAATTATTATTTATATTATACATGATTTTATGATTTTCAAAATTATCAGCGTGCCTTCAGGCACGGGCATACCCTAGTGTATATATATATATATATATTATTTTTCCCCAATTAGTCTCTTTTATTAAGTATGTAATTAAATAGTTCTTAAATAAGTGACAAGAAATTCAACAAATAAGGTGATAATTAAAAGGGAATTTCAAAATATATATGGGTACCTACTTTGCATGATGCGGTTCCTTGTGCTTTAAAATTTTTGGAGAAGTCTTGTGGAATTTTTTTTAGTAGCAGTGATAATGAAACTGAAGACACACAAAGATAAAAAAAAAGGTGGAGAAAAAGTGGCCATATACAACTTTTCAACATAACTTACTCAATTTTCAAAAAGAGAATGCAAAGCCTCATCTGTAATGTTTCCTTGCTACAAACTCTACTAAAACTATCACTTTTGCATAATGGTCCATTTCATACAAAAGTGAGCATTATTTGTCAGATAGCTCTGTTTGATATCATTAACTATTTAGGTGTCAAAAGTGGTTTGTTGAACAACAAGTCTACTCCAATAAACAAATGATGTGAACTAAACAGAATTGGTAAACCAAGCATTAAAATCAATCCATTCTATAGCTGGAAAAGGTTAGCCATTTATTAACTCTAAGAAAGAAACTTGTCTTAGCATTATCAATATTTACTTATTTTGAATATAATTTCACTCGCACAATATACTTTTTTACCTCACATAATAACTATTATTCCCTCTAGGTAAGCGATGACCCAATTCCATTAGCAATCACCAGGCTCATCGGTTCCTCACACATCTTCCGACTAAAGCTCAATAACTAGAACTTAATCGATGGATATGAAAACTACACATTCTCAAACATTTTGACCCATTTAGTTACATCAACACTTTCTCCTTCACCAACTTCAATGCCTCAGACCATTGACATTGAAATTAAACGAATCTCAAAGAGGAAGAGAGTCCCCATAAAAAAAAGTATCCCCTAAATCATTGTCTATCTTTTCAATTTCTTTTTATTAACTGTTATTAACTCATAATTTTTATTCCTTAATTGCAGGAACATGGGTGATAGGAAAAAAATTACGCCTTAGATTCAAACACTTGCGATTTAGTTATATCATGAAATGGCGCCTTCTGGTACATCAATAAATTTTTGCATTAATGTTTTCTCTTTGTTGATCCATGATAATGTGTATTTATATTTTAGCAAAATATTTAGTTATAACAAATAGTCTGAATTTTTTTTTTATCAATTATCCACTTTATTTCATGACTTATTCCTATGGCAAATGGATATGTTTATTTTGCATATGATAATGATGCGCGGGTTTTCAAGTAGTTTTAAACTAAAACTTTTTTTAGAGTAGCCAATAGTCAAAATTAAAGTTTATTAAATATCATACAATTTGGCACATTGATTTTCTGAACCCGACTCTTAATATATGTAGGGTTAGAATAACCATCATCTTGATACTTTTCTTCACAGTCAATAGAAATTTATGAAATAAAAATTAGATTGAACACATCTCACACACCTTCACACTTTCGAACAACAGGAACAACTTCAATGAATGGTCACACTCAGAAGATGCAAATTAGAAAACAAGATATGTATGACCAACCACAAACAAAAACATGGCATGATTTTCTATAAACTTAAGGGGGATTGGCTCTTACACATCATGTTAGTCTAAACTGAGCAAGGCTTATGGGGGGAAAGGGTGCTTAGACCTGAAGCTCCATACTTTACTATCTTATCATATAAGTAGAGTCATTTATCATTTAATGCACCTCACATTACTATAGATGCTACCCCTTTGAGATCCAATATACCTAAATACACATAGCCTCACTATAAATACCTCCCTTTATAATGAGTTAATCCATTTTCACCTACCTAGTGCTCAGGGGTGAAGCTATACCCCAACCAAGTCACAACCTTCCCCAAGATTTCTCATTGTACTATAGTCAAACATTAAAAAAATACTTTCAAAATGTACCCTCCTAAAAATGATAAATACATTTAAGTGCAAGACGTTAACTTGTTTTATTTTTCTTTGAAAGATAATATTTGGATGAGTAGCTTTGTAATATCGCATAATTTTATATACTTTTTAGGCAACATGAATATCAATTTGGGTGGACTAAAAAGGAAGGCATGGCTATAAATTAAGATCGGATGGGATATAAATTGTTGGGAATATTGTTTTCACCCTAATTAATAAATCTAGTGAAACTAATAACTCGAACTTATTATAACTAGGGGTGGCAAATTATCACATGACCGGACAACACGACACGACCCACACGTATTTTTAGCGGGTTTAGGTGAAGCCTTAACGAATACGGGTGCTTAACGGGTGGACCTGTTAAACACGATAACTTAACGAATCGGGTTTGAGTTTAGTCATATTGTATAAATGCACAACATGACTCATTTAGGCACGATTTCAACACGATTGAAACACAACACGGACCCGATAAGACACGACATGACACACACGAAAACTTTAACGGGTCGATTTTGGGTAGAGGTGATTTTGACACGAACTCGATTAAACTCGGTATGAAATTTACACGACACGACCCATTTTCACCCCTAATTGGAACCAAAACCAACCAACACTAGTTGGGTAGATGGACTAGATCGATCCAATCTTGATCAAGTGACTAAATGAGTCTGGTCCCCCTACCCCCAAGTCGAGGTCATAGCTTCAACCATGCTAGTACTCCCATTGACTTCACGATCATAATTACCAAACAAACTCAATTAATACCATCTTTCCAACCCACTAAGTGTTGAAACTGCCTTCCCATTTTTTTTATATTAAGGTACCTACTCTTTCATCCTTCTTGGACGATTAATTGAGGCTGAGAAAGTTTAGGTAGCCCTTTGGGAAGTCACCAAGGGCTACTAATATACACCCTTACGACCTAAATCATGTTGCAGCTCATTTATATGCAACTAATGGAGATATTTTTCTCGTCATGTATGATTCAATATGCAACTCAATATTCAATTTTATGAACAAAATTAGACAATGACATATGGAACCAAATTAGACAATTTTACAAACGAATTAGATAATGGAAATATCAAGAATTATGAGACTCCATATACGATTTTACCAACCCATAATTTCCAAAATCATAAAAAACTCATAGCAAATAAGCATTAAATGATACTTAGATATAAAATGTACTAAATCACATAATTATCATTTAAATGAGAGGCATAGTAAATAAAGATTTAAAAAATACCTATAAAAACACAGCACAATGCTTCAAACTTCATGATATAGCAAGCGACACGGATTCGCTTCACCCACGCAGCAGTAATCTCGATTTTTGAAACACGTTCTTGCCATGCTAGACAGAAATTTAAACGCATATTATTAAAATTAACTAGATTATATTGATTAAACATAGAGAAATATAAGCACCAATCTTGATTATGTTGAAAACAAAAGGCATAACTATTATTGAAATTGACAGTTTCAATATTTGTTTCAAAAATTTGTACCAAGTTATTAACCCAACACCATACAAAACTACCATAATAAAAATATCAAAGCGTGAACACATAAATAATTATGTACGTGTTACACATGTGCCATGTTAGAGTATGCGTTACAATTTGGCATGATAAAGGCTTAAACAATGCTATATGAATATAAACACCATAAATAAAAAAAATCCTTTAATCAGAGGCTGATTACTAGTTATAGACCAAAATCCGAACAAAATTATATATATCCTTTACAAAATCCGAATAAAAGCCGAAAAATGTAAAATGGCTTAAAAAAAATGTAAAAAGTCTTATAGGGATAGACCAAAAATCCGAAGCTGATTACTGGAGACTTGACCCTATCGGAACTGCTCCTACTCTGAGGATTGTTGCTTCTCCAAGAACTGCCCCTACTCCGAGAACTACGTTTACTCCGACTTTATAAAAAATTACAAATTTTGTTTATAAACTGTCGATGTGATTTTTGTATATAAACTGTTTAGAAAAAATTGTATATGACCTATTGAGGTGATTTTTGTTTTGATGAATTTCTAATACTCGTGAACTGATTTTAGGAGCCCTTATATATAAATTTTGGGGGAATGATTCAGCCGAATGAGGGATTGATTTTGGGATAAGATGAATGGGTTTGGGGGAATCGATTTAAAAGGATTATCGTTAGTGTTTCGGTGGGAATGAATCAGTCCAAATTTTTTTGTATGCTCTTAGTGGAAAGTAATTTGGGGGTAAATTGTGGGTAAATAGAAGTATTTTTGTGGCAAACTAAATTATTTTGATATTAATGAATCTTTATCAGTGACAAATATTTTAAATTTGTAACTAATTAGAAGTTTGGGTTCCTACTAAATGGCTAATTTTTCCCTCCTCACATTCAGTGGTAAAATTAGTTATGACTTTAATTTATTGCCACTAATACATAATCCTTTAGTGGCAAACATAAATTTTGACATGAAATATACGTTTTAGTGGCAATAAATGATTAACCACCAATAAAATTATTACAAAATCATATTTTTCTTATAGTCATAGTGTTTTTTCTCACCCCTCCCAAACCCTAATGTGTTTAATGATGTGTTAAATCTCCTCTTTATATACAAGTATAAAAGGTGGGCTTGACCTAAACTGGGTTTATTGAGAATTTGGGCCTATCTACTTGGGCATTATGACTACATTACGGACCTAAGACAAATAATTCAATTGAATTCAAATAAATAATTTAAAATGCCCAATTACAATTCTCGTAATTTATTACCTTTTTTTTATTTAATCATAATTAAATTCATCAAATAATTAGGACTATAATTTAACTTAATTATCTCATCAATCATAGGATATAATGTGGTCTTATTTGAAAAGTTAATTATGTTTTATAATGTGATTCACGACGTTAAACTTCTAATTCCCGCTTGGTTAAATCAATTTTCTACTAATCGACTTTGACCAACATCTAATTAATTTCCTTAACTCCTAGGCTTGACATATTTTTCCACCTCCACCGAATTATAAATAATTGACTGGTCAAGTTTACTAGTGGAAACAAAAACTTACAACTCAATCAAGGGGTATGGAAATTGTAGATATCCCTGGATGCAAATTCCTCTGAATTAAGATCTTATAACTACTCCTATAGCTGTCACCCAATATACGGGAATAATTCGATTCAATTTTATTTTGATTCACACCCATGGTAATCAAAATGACAACTACGCAAGCATCTAAATCCTCTTGATTTTCAAAATTAAGAATCTATGCATCCTATGCAAATGGTGTGAGATTTCCTAAGTTCAATCATGACAACCCTTAGACATTAATCTCACTGGTGGTCCCGTTTAATATATTCTTGGGATGTACTGATCACAATACTCTATTTAACTATCTCACAAGTTCCCTAACCATCATCGGTTACACATAATTTGAGATTAACTACTAGGATTGTGATGCAACCATTCCAATAGCATGGCATGTCCATATCTTAGTTATGAACATTTCAGAAGGGAATACATGAATTATTAGTTGATATTTCAATCAAATTCATTCAATCCAAGCATCCAATCAATATGAAATAAAACCGAACAAATTAAGATGTCATTAGCCCCCAATAAATAAAAATAAATATAAAGTAATATGTCATTACATGCTGCACGGAATTAGAATAATTACAAACTTTTCCTAAAATAATACATTGGTAATTGCACAATCTTCACTAGAAAATAAATTTGCCATGACATATATTCCCTCTTATACTTGATAAATGGATCTCTCCCATCCAAGTGGTAGACATGCACAACCTCCAATTGGAAACCCGAGTAGATTAGATCGACCAATATCTTAGCCGCAAATGTTTCTCAAATGTGATTGTGCATTGGTGTTCCAAGCGTTGTAGAAATGATTGTGAATTTCCCAATACACATTGGACACACTCCTAATATAATATTCCTCAACACAATCACCATGCATAGATGATGCTGATTCACCCTATGGAAATGGTGTGAGATTTTCTAATTCCAATCATGACAAACCTTAGACTTTAATCCCACTGGTGGTCCCGTTCAATACATTCTTGGGATGTACCAATCATAATCCTTTGTTGAACTATCTAACAAGTTCCCTAACCATCATCGATTACCTATAGTTTGAGATTAACTACTAGGATTATGACACAACCATTCTGATAGGATGTCATGTCCCTATCTAGGTTATGAACATTTCAATAGGGCATACAAGAATTCTCAGTTGATAATTCAATCAAATTCATTCAATCCGAGCATTCAATCAATATGAAATAAAACCAAACAAATTAAGATATCATGAACCCCCAATAAATTAAAATTAAAATAAAGTACAATGTCATTGCATGTCCTATGAAATTAATATAATTACAAACTTGTCCTAAAATAATAGATTATTCATTGCACTATCTTGACACTCAAATAAATTTTCCATGCTATATACTCCCTCTTATACTCAATAAATGAGTTCTCCCACCTAAGTGGTCGACATGGACAGCATCCTATTAGAGACTCGGGTAGATTAGATCCACCAATATCTTACCATCACCTATTTGTATAAATTTATTGTGCACATGTGTTCCTAGAGTTGTAAAAATGATTTATCATTTCCCAATATTCCTAGTACTGGACACGTTCCCAATATAATACTCATCAGTATAGTCACCATGCATAGAAGATGATGATGCTCGAAAATAGGGTGCAACAGGTGGTTGAAAGGTGAATGTTGGTGAGGGAATTTAGGAGAGGAAACCTTAAGGTATTGGAAAGGGTAAACCTTTTGAAAACGCTGTAATTGCCTTTTTGTGTAAACTTAAACACGATGCGGAAGCGTTGAAAGATGGTTCACCAAAATAAACAAACAAATTTTAATTTCTTAAACAAAATTAAAATTGCACCAAATGAAGTAAAATTAATCAACTAATATAATCACTTAAACCGATTAAATCAATGCAAGTCCTAGAATTTGCCTAAGTCATATTTATCAATATTAGCAAATAAGGCAAAACCGAATTTTAGCAAAATGACTTGACTAAACAACATTTACACAATATTTAATTGAAGCCTAAATTAAATGAGTGTGATAATTTAAACCAAATTTTTTCTTGAATTATTCTAAACATGCGTTCTACGTTATTTGCAAGATAAAATAAATCAATCACACTATGCCGCGATGTACGAGGAAAACCCAAGACGGGAAACAACCTCGGACGACCCTAACCACAAATCCACTAGATACGGAATTACAATTACAAGACAGATAGACTTACAACGCACGAATCGATCCCTCTCAAGCCTCGACGCTTCTTCTTGTAGACACCTCTTCCTAGCGAATAACCTTGGAACACCACCGCGGTCTCGGAATCCACCGATAGGACTTTATATGGTCACTGTCACCCGAGCATGGAGCCTTTCTCCGTGTGGGTAAATCAACATAGAAACACTTCTTCTTTCTTCATGGGAGGTAGAAGCAAAACCCGAAACTTCTCGTCTTGAATTCGGTAGAGAAAACCGGTGCCAAACTCCAAGCAATTTAATATGTATATGTGATCTTGGAATAAACTCAATTGGGTGTAAACACTAGAGTGATGAAAATATTTCTCTAAAAATCTCACTCAAAACATGAACATTTTCCTAAAACAAATTTGCTCTCAAACTCTCTCTAAGAGATGGAAATAGATTGGAAAAGTTCAGATGGAAAATGTCATTCCCGCACCTATTAAAGTCTGTAAAAGTTGGTTAAAAACCAAGTGGGGAAGGGGGTGCAAAACTGCCAATAACTGTTCCCGCCTGGCATCTCGTTCGAACGACATTTCGTTCGAACGAAATCTCGTTCGAACGAGTCTTCTAACGACGCTCCAGTATGGACTCATTAGAAGCTCGTTGGAAATCTGGTTAGAATGACAATCTCGTTCGAACGAAATTTCTAATGACAGACCAGTATGCCTTAGTGGGAACTCGTTGGAAAAACTCGTTCGAACGACATCTGGTTCTAACGAAAAAACTCGTTCGAACGACATATCTAACGAAAGACCAGAAAGATTGAAAAATTCATTTTTAGCCCAGAAAACTTTATAAACATTTATTTAAAGTTTTAATTAATTATTTCTTAAAACAAAACGCAGTTTTTATAAAACCTAATCACCCAATAAACTTGTTCCAAGCTCCTATATATATATAACTGCATTCATACCTTGGGAGGATGGAACTATGATTGATGACATAGAAACGAGGCACGCAAACCGGCATATTTGATGATGCTTTATACTCTTTGCCGCTACGTCTTCAACAAACAGTTCATAGGCTTGAGAATATTACAATTTACATACTATCCTATGAATAAATGTTTTTGTCCGGAATTGAGCCAAAACTATATATGGACTCAATTGGAAATTTGTGTCCTTACAAATCTCCCCCTTTGTCTATTCAGGGACAAAAACCAAAACAAAAATCCTAAAGGGCCGTCAAGCTCACTAGACTCAATAACATAACCCACCCAAACATGACTCAACCCAAGGATCAAATGCTTTGCCGTTTAAACAATGCCGCTTTAGGAGAAATCCTGCACACTTAAGCAAACTCATCAAATGCATAGGGAATATCCAAGTATTAAATGCAATTAATTAATTACTCCCCCGAAATTAATTCTCCCTTTTATCAAACACATGACCTACTTAGAAAGACGTCTCCCCCTAAGATAAATCTCCCCCAAATTAAGATACGATAATAATAGGATTAGATACCATTTCTCCCCCTATCATCATTCTCCCCCTTTTTGTTCAGGAATAGGCAAAGGATAAAGAACTAATAAACATAAAAGCATGTTGAAGCTTAAAGTGATAAGACATGAAAGCATATGGGCAATAAAAGTATAGGAAAAGACAAAACAAATATCATATATATATAAATGAGAAATATACCAATGAAGCACTTGCATATATATATAGATATAAACAAACACATGACACAAAAATACAATAAGTTTGCACACTCGTATGGCAAAAATGTGTCATATGGAAACGGAAGTGTAGGGGTGTGAACTAGCAACAATTAAAATTAGACCCAAACACTTAATAAACATTCACAGAGTTCTCAACTGATTGCAAACTTTATCACATTTAAATATAACCTAATGTGACAATATAAATATTGAACTCAATGAACAAACATACACTATGCATACAAGCCTAGCATGATGATGATTCTACAAACCAAATAGAGTCATGACATTAAAGACAACTAGGATAAACGGACATTGTGCAAACCATTGATATACCATCCAATTCTCCCTCAAGAAGCATATATATTCTTTTGCTTTTGAATGAATATATCAAACAAACATAGGCCTTGGCAATTGTTGTCTTTTTAATGCCAAATATTCTGTTTTTAGGCCTTTGGATCACGTAGTTCTTTTAGATCCAATAAACGGTGGCTTACTATCGCAAAGGATTTAATTCATCCTTTCGGAGCCCTTCCCCGTGCACATTTTATTTATCATGTTTTCATTTTCACACAAATCTCACATGCAACGGATTTTGACATGCACTAGTCCTCCTAGGTCATAGATATGTAGATGACTAGATTGGTAGGAGAACACCTCAAAAAGCTCAAATATAACATGTGACTTTAAGATTTCAAAAGAGGTCGTGCATGTGTGAAAAGAGGCATATAAAAATAGAATCCATTTAAACAATACAAAATCCAACTACTCCATATAAAACATGGTAAAGAACATGTTAAGGATTGAAAATCTAAACCAAAAGTTCTAACCACGTGGGAGCGTAAAAGATGGGATTCAAACACAAATATATGCCACATAAAGTGTGTCAAACTAAAATACACACAAAATAAAATCTTTTTGAGTTTTTGACATTTTTAACCAAAAACAAAGATATATACTCAAAAGAATAAACAAAAATCATTTGTATTTTTCATTAAGCTTAAATGAAATAAATAAAACACAAATGATAAACAAAAATCTTTTTATATTTGTCAATTAATTCAAACACAAAATATAATACAAAAAGATAAACAAGTCATAATTTCTAGCATGTGATATGAAATAAGGCAATGACTAGAAAATGACTAAACAAGCATACATTTAGCATGTGAATATAGCATGAAGTATAAACGCTAAAGTATGCAAAAGACTAACACATTCATCCTTTAGATTTAGCAAGGGAGGAAGCATGTGAAAGTAAATGAGAATCAAAAACCCTATTTTGCAAGGCAACCAAGTCGGATTTCCTAACCCAAATTAATGAAGAATGACTATCTTGGGGTGTTGGAACTTTAACTACGGTGGTTACTTTACTATGGGGTTTTCTAGGAATTCGTTTAAGATCAAAACAAAATTTCCTAAGATGACCTTTTCGACCACAATGTGTACAAGTGAAAATATGTCGAAAAGATTTACTTAAGGAGTGATCTTTAAATGTATTCCTAGTAGATTCTCCTAAAACTTTGGTTTGGGCATTATGAATAAATTCATTACAAGTATTGGAGCCTAAACCACAAGTGTCATTTTTAATTTGGACCGTTCCTAAGATTTTATCTAGTTTTTCCGAGCGACACTCCAAATCAAATTTGACATTACTAGAGTCCTTTAATTTATTGTGCAATTCTAAAATGTTAGCCTCTAATAAAATGTTTCGCTCTTCAAAAGCAAGAAGCTCCTTTTTCAAGGATTCCATTAAACTCCTAAGGCTATCTCTTTCGCCTTCTACATATTCTAGCTTCTCTCTAAGAGTCCTCTCACGTGTCCTAAGGTCTTCTATTAAAGCATTTTCATCAACGACCTTCACACTCTCTCTTAAACTAGCTTCTAACTTCAAACTGGCTCTTTTCAATTTAATAGATTCTTTATAAAGTTCTTGAAAAGCATTTTGAAGTTCACTCACATTAACCTCTTCTTCATTATCACTCTCTATTTCTTCTTCACTCTCACTATCATCGAAAACAAGAGAATCATGTACAATGACCTTGGAAGTGGCATGTGCTATCGTTTCATCAATCGATGAGTTCTCACTATCACTCACATGACTAGCCATAAAAGCCACAAAATTTTTCTTAGTGGGGGAATCAGTCTTCTCTTCCTTATCACTATCACTAAGGGTCGCATTATATGAAATGGGTCGCTTACCCTCTTTCCTTAGTTTAGTGGGGCACTCATAAGCCCTGTGGCCATAACCTTCACAACCAAAACACTTATTAGACTCGTCCCTATCTAAATTGTCATTGCTAGGTTTAGGGATCTTCTCGGCTTTAGAAATATTCTCGCTTTTATCATGTTTAGAAGTATCAAATTTCTTAAAATCATTTTTAAATTTATCTTTGTTAATTTTAAGAAATTTTCTAAATTTGCGAGCAAATAAAGCCATGTCTTCCGAGTCACTATCAGTATCGCTCTCTACTACTTGTTTGACCTCTTTTCGGGCTTTTAAAGCAACGCCCTTTTCGATTTTCTTTTCAGTTTTAGAGGGAAACATATTCCGTTCATAGGTTTGTAAATCACCTACAAGCTCTTCTAATTTCGTAGAGGCTAAAGTGGGTAAAGAATTTAACACGGTCACCTTTGGAATAAATCTATCGGGTAGGGACCTTAAAATTTTCTTTACAACACGGTCATCAGGTATTTTCTCTCCCAAGTTAAAAGATGAATTAACAATATCAGAAAGTCTAGCATAAAATTCATCAAACGTTTCTTTTTCATTCATTTTGATAGTTTCAAATTGAGTGGTGAGGTTTTGAAGTTTTGAAGCTTTAACGACACTAGTTCCTTCATGAGTTAATTGTAAAATATCCCAAGATTCTTTAGCGGTTTCACACGTCATAATACGTCGGAATTCATCCGGTGTGACAGCGCTAAATAAGGCATTTAAACCACAGGAATTGAAATTAGCAAGTTTAAACTCATTTTCAGTCCATCTATCAGCGGGTTTGATAACACGTTCATTTTCAACTAAATAAGTTGGTGGGGACTACCCGTTAACAACAGACATCCAAACTCTCTCGTCGATAGATTTTAGTGCCGATCTCATACGCGCTTTCCAATACGCGTAGTTTGAACCATCGAAAATAGGAAATTTTGAAAATGGGGAAAAATCCATTTTAGCCAAAAATCATTTAAGGATCTTTAACGAAATAATTTATCGTTTTTGGCTCTGATACCAATTTGAAAATGCTGTAATTGCCTTTTTGTGTAAACTTAAACACGATGCGGAAGCGTTGAAAGATGGTTCAACAAAATAAACAAACAAATTTTAATTTCTAAAACAAAATTAAAATTGCACCAAATGAAGTAAAATTAATCAACTAATATAATCACTTAAACCGATTAAATCAATGCAAGTCCTAGAATTTTTCCTAAGTCATATTTATCAATATTAGCAAATAAGGCGAAACCGAATTTTAGCAAAATGACTTGACTAAACAACATTTACCCAATATTTAATTGAAGCCCAAATTAAATGAGTGTGATAATTTAAACCAAATTTTATCTTGAATTATTCTAAACATGCGTTCTACGTTATTTGCAAGATAAAATAAATCAATCACACTACGCCGCGATGTACGAGGAAAAACCGAAGACGGGAAACAACCTCGGACGGCCCTAGCCACAAATCCACTAGATACGGAATTACAATTACAAGACAGATAGACTTACAACGCACGACTCGATCCCTCTCAAGCCTCGACGCTTCTTCTTGTAGACACCTCTTCCTAGCGAATAACCTTGGAACACCACCGCGGTCTCGAAATCCACCGATAGGACTTTATATGGTTACCGTCACCCGAGCATGGAGCCTTTCTTCGTGTGGGTAAATCAACATAGAAACACTTCTTCTTTCTTCATGGGAGGTAGAAGCAAAACCCGAAACTTCTCTTCTTGAATTCGGTAGAGAAAACCGGTGCCAAACTCCAAGCAATTTAATATGTATATGTGAACCTGGAATAAACTCAATTGGGTGTAAACACTAGAGTGATGAAAATATTTCTCTAAAAATCTCACTCAAAACATGAACATTTTCCTAAAACAAATTTGCTCTCAAACTCTCTCTAAGAGATGGAAATAGATTGAAAAAAATTCAGATGGAAAATGTCATTCCCACACCTATTAAAGTCTGTAAAAGTTAGTTAAAAACCAAGTGGGGAAGTGGGTGCAAAACTGCCAAAAAACTGTCAATAACTGTTCCCGCCTGGCATCTCGTTCGAACGAGTCTTCTAACGACGCTCCAGTATGGAATCGTTAGAAGCTCGTTGGAAATCTCGTTAGAACGACATTTCTAACGACGGACCAATATGCCTTAGTGGGAACTCGTTGGCAAAACTCGTTCGAACGACATCTGGTTCGAACGAAAAAACTCGTTCGAACGACATATCTAACGAAAGACCATAAAGATTGAAAAATTCATTTTTAGCCCAGAAAAATTTATAAACTTTATTTAAAGTTTTAATTAATTCCTTCTTAAAACAAAACGCAGTTTTTATAAAACCTAATCGCCCAATAAACTTGTTCCAAGCTCCTATATATATATATATATATATATATATATATAACTACATTCATACCTTGGGAGGATGGAACTATGATTGATGACGTAGAAACGAGGCACGCAAACCGGCATATTTGATGATGCTTTATACTCTTTGCCGCTACGTCTTCAACAAACACTTCATAGGCTTGAGAGTATTACAATTTACATACTATCCTATGAATAAATGTTTTTGTCCGGAATTGAGCCAAAACTATATATGGACTCAATTGGAAATTTGTGTCCTTACACCTTTAGGAAAAAATTGAAATGTAATTTTTTGTTGACTAAGAAGTTATCACAATCCCTTGGAAGGCCACATGTCCTTCTTAAAATCTGGCACTTCCTCCTTCATAATCCCCCTTTTTTTGCCTCTATCAGCATGTCACCCCTCATCGAAGAAAGCTCATCCAATACAGGTGACGTGTGCAGTAATTTGGACCTCAGAATCTTGGAGCCCGCATCTCTTGTCCTCCCCTTTTTATCCTCCTTATGTACCTTAGATATCACATCTGAGTGAATGTCATAGGCATAACACCCCGATTCGAATTTAAGGGTCACTTGTAATAGACCCGGTTCGACTCGAGCTTTAGGTGTGAAGTGTAATGAAACAACATATATAATTTTTCTACTCCAGTTTTGTTTTAATTAATGTTTCACTTACTTAGCATGCGATTCCAAATTCAAATAAAACTAAGTGAGGGACCGATAGGGAGAACCCTAGAGTCCAAGTATATGGATCTACTAACGTAAAATAAAAGAGAGTAATTACTAGTATAACACCTTCAAACTACTAAACCACACCCAACTTGTCGTAACAAAATGAGGTAGTGAGCCAATTGCTCAGTGGGAAATATACAAACCGTAGTATAGAATCGTATTCCAAAAAGAAGACTCTAACATGTTATATGTACGTGCACATACAACTACCTTGTATATAGTGAGAGACATGCACATACATATACTTAATGTATGAAACAGTTTTACTTCCAAAAACCTTATTTATCCAGATTAATTCACCTAAATCTTGTAGAAGACTTCCATTTTCTCCTTTTGACATTTATCCCTTGTATTTAACACACACGGTCAAATATGTTAAACAACTCCACTTGGTTTGACCGAAAGTGATTTCTTTACCAAAATTACCCTTTTCATTTTTACCAATCACATTATTATTTTCATTGAAAATCACCATTTCAATGCAAGAGAAGACCATGTTAGAAAAAACTTATTTAGCCTTTAAAAACCTTTCGCAACACATCTTTGTGTTAATGATGGGTTAAATATCTTAGGTTACTTTATCCACCCATTTACCCACTTACTTTACTTTTCTTTATCTTATGGACATTAATCAATTATACATTCGCTTGTCCATGTTTTCCTTTACCGGAACATTTATTAATTCATTAAAGTGAAGTTGTCTTTACACGTTTTCACCACACAACTCATTTCTTGACATGTTCCTTATTCCTTTATCTTTTTTTTTTCCGAATATTCCAATAACCACATACTTTAACGGGATGCTGGTTATGCACAACATAGTGTTTTGGGGTCTTTAGCCCATGGGCTTAGGGCCCTCCTTAATTTTCTCAGTGCCATCTGAGTTTCATTTTAATGTGTTTTAAAATTTTGTAAATGTCTACATTATTCCATATTTATGTGTTTTAATGTGTACATTATTCCATTATTCCATATTTCCTCCTTAATTTAATGTGTTTTAAAATTTTACAAATCTCTACATTATTCCATATTTCCTTTTACCCAGCTGAAGACAAACCCGGGGTTCCACCCCAACTTATGTTACACTTTGAGAATCATCATTTCACGTTCTTTACACTTTATCCTTGATATTTAATCCAAAAATCATGTTCATTAGGACTATCAACTGCAACACCCTTTCCAACATTTTAATGTCATACAAATGTTTCACTTTACGTAAAATTACCATTTTACCCATTTTTTCTTCAAATTCATCATTTAATCCCGTGGCAATCACCGATGCTCACGGAGAGAGAGAGAGAAGGGGGTCGTCTCCCTGATGAGAGGATCTTGGTCCCGCGCATCCCTCTCGAGAGAGCTTCGGACGTCATCGATGACGTGTGAGGTGAAAAAAGTAGAGAGATGGAGTCGTCAGTCTACTTTACTCAAAACAGACAAAATATGGTGGAGCCATCCCGAAGGATAGCATCCAAAGACAAAATGATACATACGAAACCAAAAAGTGATTCGAGTAGGGTTTGGAGGCTAAGTTACGAAATGGGAAGGTGTTAGGAACCCATTCCGCCCTTGCGGTCTCTCATGGATTTGTTGTTATTTTCCTCAATTTCCCTGTGATATATGTGTACGTGTATATGTAGTGGAGATAGGTATCATCGAATTGTATCATGGAAGAGATAAAGCGAGTCATCCATAGGAATGTTCCTAAAAGTAATATTAGAAAATATGATTTACGCGATTATCCTTGCGTTGGTCGTTATGATGGAAAGATAAAGTATATGGAATAATACGCCATCAAGAACAAATATATGTATATGTAAATATATAAAATATAAGATAATTGAGTTAAAGAATTTGAAAATTAGAAAATTGGAACAAATAGGACTCGAGTCTCAAGTTTTACCCCGAGACGCCTATGTAGCCTATAAAGGCATCAAAGTCCACGTTGTTTGTATACAAAAATAGGGGCAAGGTTTATCCCATAAATCAAATCGGGGACTTATTTTATGTGTGTTTGTGTGCTTGTGAAAAGGTGTTTTAGTTGTGAGAGAAGTGTGAGAAAGGTGGGATAATTCCCATTGGAATTTATGAGAAAACCCTTTCTTTCTTGTTTTTTTTTTTGGTTTTTTATATGAAAAATAAGAGATGTGCAATAATACTAAATAAAAAGTATATTAGGATGTGTGAGATGGGGAGAAAAGGTGCTAAGTAATAAAATAAGTTAATGCGAATTTAGGAGAATTTGAAGAGAGAGTTGAGAAAGTTGGACCTTCTTGAAGATATTGAGCTTGATCTTGAATATGTGAGAGAAACCCTTACACTTGGATGATGATGAAGGGTAGTAAATTCACCAAATTTGATGAAAACTATGATGAAAAGTGAGGGTATAAAGGGATTTGGATGTAGAAATCACGACGACTTCGAGAGAGGTTTTCTGAGTTCGTTGAGAGTGGTGGATCTCAGATCTTGGGTCCCTTTGCAATGAGGTCAAGCCATCCTTTTTATAGGCCTGGGGCATTGCCGATCGACATAGTCCAAGTCCTACCAAACGGCAGGTGTTTTTAGGGACATTGTCGATAGGCAGAATTTGGAAGCTTCCGTTTAGCAGTCTCTTTCAGGTTCCTTTGAAAAAAAGGTCGTAAAACGCAAACTGTTGATCCAAATCGTGCATGGGGAGAACTAGTGGAAAGATACTTTGGACTGCTCCCGGGTCTGGGAGTTGTGTTTGGGACAAATGTGGCTTGGAAATGCTCAATGGTCATTTGGACGGGGGATCGTTGGACGCAAATGGATCGTTCGTCTGCATGGAAAGTTATAATCATGCACGGGGCAGATCATTGGAAAGGTTATAAAATGAAATTCAACATTCCAAATAGTTTGACTCGGTTTGGGGAGTTAACTTTGGTCAGCCGGGGCCTGGAAGTGTCTGATGGACTTTCAGAGTAAAATGGATCGTTCATCCGTACCGTAAGTTAGAATCGCGCACGAGGCAGATCATTAGAATGGGGTTTAAGCGTACTTCAAAGATATATTCAGTCTCAGTTAAGCTAAAGAGTTGACTTTGGTTAAATTGAGCCTGGGAGCATCTGTGGCCTCTACATCAGGTTTCGAGGGAAACGGGTCGTTTGTCTACACCGTAAGTCAGAATCGCGCGCGGGACAGACCATTGGAAAGGGGTTTTAGTGCCCTTTGAGAATTCATTCAGTCTCAATTGAGCTGAAGAGTTTGAATTTTGTTCAAACGGAGCCTGGGAGTGCCCGATGGCCTCTAGGTCAGTACCCGAGGTATGACTTAGGTTTGTAGTAATGAAGGGAGGTGCCAGGGACCTAAGGAGAGGTTATGGGGTGCTGGAATGGGGTGTTTATAGAGCCCCTCGATGGGTGAGTTTAGAATAAATGATAGTTATCGAATAGACACCGCATGATGCCTTTGAAAGAGTATGACCAATTCAGATGGTCGAGCCCGATTCTGAGGACCTGGGGATGAGGATGACCGATTCAGAGGGTAGGGGCCAATTCGGAGGACCTAAGGTGGCATACTGGGGATGGTCTAAAGGAAGTGAATATTAAATATTTTGGTCAATTTCGAGGACCTAAAGTAATGCCGGGGGTGATCAATTCTACTGGTCGAAGCCAATTCGAAGGGCTGAACAATTCTGCGGGTCAAAGCCAATTTTGAGGGCTTAAATTATGATGACCAATTCTGCAGGTCAGAGCCAATTCTGAGGGCTTAAATTGAGATGTACAATTATGCGAGTTGAAGCCAATTCTGAGGGATTAAATTGAGATGACCAATTTTACGGGTCGAAGCCAATTCAGAGGGCTTAAATTGAGATGACCAAACTGCGGGTCAAAGCCAATTCTGGGGCTTAAATTGAGATGACCAATTCTGCGGGTTGAAGCCAATTCTGAGGGCTTAAATTGAGGTGACCAATTCCGCGGGTCGAAGGCAATTCTGAGGGCTTAAAATGAGATGACCAATTCTGTGGGTAAAAGCCAATTTTGAGGGTTTAAATTATGATGACCAATTCTTCTGGTCGAAGCAAATTCTGAGGGCTTAAATTGTGATGACCAATTGTGTGGGTTGAAGCCAATTATCAGGGCTTAAATTGAGATGACCAATTCTGCGGGTCGAAGCCAATTCTGAGAGCATAAATTGAGATGACCAATTATGTGGGTCGAAGCCAATTTTGAGGGCTTAAATTGTGATGATCAATTCTGCGAGTCGAAGCCAATTCTGAGGGCTTAAATTATGATGACCAATTCTGCAGGTCGAAGCTAAATCCTAGGGCTTAAATTTAGGTGACCAATTATGTGGGTTGAAACCAATTTTGAGGGATTAAATTATGATGACCAATTGCATGGGTTGAATCCATTTATGAGGGCTTAAATTTTGATGACCAATTCTACAGGTCGAAGCCAATTCCGAGGTCTTAAATTGAGATGTTCTCGGGGAACTCTTTCGGGGAAATTTCCTCGTGAATTTGATTTGAGCTGGGGAGCTGATTGCTGGGAAAACTTTTGTATCATTTGGAGACTTTGCATGGGAACTACCAATTTGATGCTGTAAATTCTACTAGGGAAGTGATTAGGTGGTCCATGGTTTGGATGTTTTTCTCGGGGAAATTTGAGACTTTTGGGGAATAGGAGATAACCTGAGATTTAAGATACCTTATGGGTCCTCTAGGGATGTTGCCTGGGGGAGATTCACTTGTCTTTTGAGTGTTCCTCAGGGGAAATAGGGGTTACACTGAGGGAGTGTGAAATTTTCTTAGTGAAAATGTTCTAAATCCTCCCCGGGATTTTTAGAAATTTTTTGAGGATTTTTCAGTGTTTTTTTAGAATTTTCTAGGATTTTTTAAACGAAAATTGAAGGTGGGTGCCGATCGGCATGGTGTGGAGAGTGCCATTAGTCATTGGCACAAACTTTTGGACTGCCTCAAGAAGGTAAAAGGTCAGTGCCAATTGGTATGTGGGGTGAAGTGTCAATCGGCACGACCCTTGGCTTTCTATAAAAAGGGGGCGGTTTCCCCTTATTTTTCACAGCTTCTTACCTTCTCTCTTTCTGTGATTTTCTTTCACGAATCATTCTAACATTCCTCAACCTAAAAAATGGCCACTTTTGTGAGCACTTTGGTCCACAGGGAGTGGTTGTCTATTCATGACTGAGCGAATGTGGAGTGGAGGGCCAGGGTGCCTCTTGCTTTGGGGAGTGAGAACTCTTTTGATTCATTTGAGCCAGTTGCGGATGAGCGAACTTTATTGCGGGAGTCATTGCATCATCTCTCTTCTAGGGTGGTGAACCCTGGTGGATATGTAAGTAAAAAATGATTTTTGGCATTCTTTTTTGGTGATTTCCTTTTTTCTTGGATTTTGATGAGGTTTTCCTTTGAGAGTCTAATGTTTCTTTATCGACTATGCATGTCTGCGGTATGACGGGGCTTAAGGATATCTGGAAGCACCTTCCAACTATGGTGCATTAGGTAGTATCATCAGGAAGCTTTGGGAGGCTGGCGTCTGTGCTGGATGAGACGCCTCCCTCGAAAACGATTTATGCGCTCTGGGCAAGAAGTGGTGGGACACTACACACACCTTCCATTTTAGCTTTAGGGAGATGACTGTGACTCCCATAAATGTGCAGTAACTACTGGGGCTGGATTGTGTTGGAGAGAAGATAGAGGTGGATCACTCTTTGCGGGTGAGGCCGGAGGCGGTGCGGGCGACGCTAAGTGATGTGAGGAGGATAGTATCCAGGGACTCTATCCGTTTATCACTATTGAGGGATGTTTTGCTGGGTAGGTTGATTAATGTGGAGGATGGGCTGCAGGTGAGACAAATGGATCCGCTATTTATTTTGCTAGTGTCGGGGGGATTTTTGGTGGCATCGAGCGACGACATTGTCCACTTGTGGTTTTTGCCACACTTGAGGATGTTTTCGAACATCCCTCTCTATGATTGGGGGAGCCTAGATTTGGAGACCCTTTATTTTTCTCTAGATGCATTTAGTCGGTGTTGTCGGAAGTCTTTCAGTAGATACACGTATCTTATCGAGGTATTCTTTAGTTTGCGAATTTTCTTTTCATGCATTCGCATTTCCTTTGTTCGTCTCTTTTGATCTCGGATTCTTATCTTTGGCGGGCATGGTTCTATGAGGTGATTGGGTGCAATACCCAACTGATTTCTCTGAAGGATGTGCGGGTTGTATCGATGGCGCAAGGCCAATCGACAGTCAAGGAAGTCTCTTTCTCTAGAGGTGCTATGTTAGGTCTTGAATGGCCTTACCAGTGATAGGGTAAGACTTTTTCCTTCTTCAGTCTTGATCTTTATGTGCTCTGATTCCATATTGACTTATATCTGCTGGGTATTTTTCAGGTGACCTTTTACCCTTGGGGGATAACTATTCAGTACACGAGGTCGATTGGGGTGAACGCGCAGATGAGGAATTTGGTGGCGCATAAGTTTGCCCACTCCTGGTATCTCGGGGAGATAGTGTCCTGACAGATTTCTTAGGAGGAGGTGATGGTGCCAACTGCAAGTCCCCTTATGTCTATGAGGCGAGAGAGAATGTTTCCAGAGGATGCAAGGATTGCGGTGATGATTGGTGAGTCCTATCTATTGTATACCGACATGACTGTGTCGTATGATTATAAGGACTTTGTGATGAGTTGGCTGATGATGCATATATGATGCAATGCCCTTCCCTCATGTGAGTTCGAGTTGACCAGTGGGGTCCTCCCACAGCGGTGGTGGCCCGACGTCATCTGCGGCGGCGGCAACTTCAAAGGTTCCCTTTGTGCGATTGCATACCCCTTCCTACAACATTCATTAGGCTGATGGCGGGAAGGTGACTATTGTAGACACCCCATTCTATTACCCCCTAACTCTCTCCCTCCATCACTACAAACCCAGGTCATGTCCCGAGTACTGACCTAGAAGCCATCGGGCACTCTCCAGCTCTGTTTGACAAAAAAGTCAAACTCTTCATCTTGACCAAGAGTGAATGAATCTTCGAAGGGCACTAAATACCCTTTTTAATGGTCCGTCCCGTGCGAAATTCTGACTTACCATGCAGACGAACGATTCATTTGCGTCCGAAACTTGACATAGGGGCCACCGGGAGCTCCCGCGCTCTGTTTGACCTATGTCAACTCTTCATCTTAACCGAGGCTGAATAAATCTTAGAAAGGGACTGAATACCCTTTCCAACGGTCCGTCCCGTGCGCGATTTGCGGACGAACGATCCGTTTGACTCCAAGAGGTCACAGAATGCTTCTCGGGCCCAGTTGACCAAAGTCAACTCCCCAAACCGGGTCAAACTCTTTGAAATGTTGAAGTATATCTCCTAACCTTTCCAACGGTCTGCCCCGTGCACAATTCGGGCTTACCATGCGAGCGAATGAACGATCCATTTGCGTCCGAATAATTCCCCGTCCAATGGACCGACAAACGCTTCCGAGCCCTATTTGACCCAAAGTCAACTCCCAAACTCAGGAGCGGTCCAAAGGACTTTCGAAGGTCTTTGAATTACCTTTTCAAAGGTATGCCCCGTGCATGATTCTAACCAACGGTTTGCCCTCGGCAACCAATTTTCTGAAAAAGACTGAAGCGCACTGCCGAATGGCAGGTTCCAGACCCTGCCTATCGACTGTCGATAGGCAGGAACAAGTATATGTTGATCGGCAGTTACTTGAGACTATAACAGGAGGCCTTAACCTCATTTTCAAGGGGAGCCCAAATCTGATAAAATTCACTCTCAACGAATCCCAGAAACCTCTCTCGAAGGTAGAGTGATTTCAACCCCCAAATCCCTTTTTTACTTCCACTTTTCATCATCCTTTTCACCAAAATTGTTGAATTAGTCAATCTCCACCATCATCCAAGTGCAAGGGCTCCTCTCTAACATTCAAGATCAAGCTCAAGATCTTCAAGAAGGTCCAACTTTCTCTACTTTCTCTTAAATTCTCAATAACTTATTTTATTACTTATCACTTTTATTATCTCATCTCACACATCCTAATATACTTTTTTATTTAGTATTATTGCACATCTCTTATTTTCATATAAATAAAAATCCAAAAAATTAAGAAAAAGAGGGTTTGCTCATAAATTCCAAATAGGGATTCTCATACTTTTCCTCGCACTTTTATCACAACTAAAACACTTTTTCTACACACACACACACTTAAAAATAAGAGATACCCCATTTGGATTTATGGGATAAACCCCACCCCTCGTTTTGTATGTGAACTACGTGGACTTTGATGCCTTTATAGGCTACGTAGGCGTCTCGGGGTAAAACCCAAGACTCGAGTCCTCTCTCTCACCTTTTCTTTTACTTCCTATTTTCTCTAAATCTAATTTTCCTATATTCTATATACTTGCCCTTAGTGACGTATTGCTCCATATGCGTTATCGTTCCTTTATAATGATCAACGTAGGGGTAATCGCGTAAATCTTATTTTTTTAATATTATTATTATATCTTCCTACGGATGACTCGCTTTATCTTTTCCATGATACAAGTCAAGGATTCCTACCTCCATTATATATATACACGTGCACACATTTCACGGGGGGAAATATAAAGGAAAATAGCAAATATCCATGAGACACCTAAAGGGCGGAATGGGTGCCTAACACCTTCCCATTTTGTAACTCAGCCTCCGAACCCTTCTCGAATTATTTTGGTTTCGCATGCACCAGTATGTCTTTGGATGCCATCCTGTGGGATGGCTTCCCTTTTTTTCTTTTGTTTGTTTTGAGTAAAATAGACTGGCGACTTTAAATCTCTCTACATTTTTACATCTCATCTCAAAAGGACGACGACCAAAGCGCTCCCAAGAGGGATGCGTGGGACCCGAAGGATCCTCTCCCTTCGCGCGCCGGACATAGTGGCGACTCTGCTGGGGATATGTGTTTTGAGGGCTTGACTCTATTTACATGGATGCTATATTTGCTTATATTTCCCCCATATCTGCATGTTCCCCTTTTCCGTGTGTATCCCGTGCTTATGCTTATGTTCACACACTTGTACAAAATTCTCCATGTACACTTCACACCACGTGCACTTAGGATCACATATATCCGCATGTTGCACGCATCACCCATCCATACTTGGGGTACCTTAGGTACTTATACTTTTCTCCCTGTCTGGCATAATCAAGAAATGAATTCTCATCATAAGATACTAATACAAGAATCATACATGATTCACACGACATCACCAAAAAGCATTGTTATTGACCAAATTTTACCCATTAACTGGAGGGTCACTTCGTGATGGGCACGGGTCCCGCAGGTCACAGTTAGCCTAAGAGATATGACTCTCACCTTCCATTGGCCAAGTACCTTCGACGTATATCAAACGGTTCCCCCGCATTATATCGCTTGAACGAAGTCATGATAGGAGGTATATCGTAGGGAATTCGTTCACGTATGCCGAGTATATCAAATTAGTTCTCACACGTACCGTCCCCACGAGGTATATGGTGAAGCAATTCACGTATACTAAGGTATATCAAATGTCTTGTCCACACGTACTGATTGCCTTCAAGAGCAAGATGTATATCGTGGAAGTCACGCCAAAGAGGGGAACCCATGCCGATTCACGCAACCAACTTCATACCCGCATATAGGTGTCAAAGCTAGGACACACACTTTACATTACCGGTTTCAACCTGAAACTCTGCCGAAATTCCGGGTCGGCCTGTCACCCAATTTTTGCGCATTTTTAAAACGGGACCCTGTCCATGAGGCTGGTGACAAGTCCAATAGTAGATTTGCATATATTAAAACCCCCACTTTTCCAGGCTCGGGTCCTGTCCGACATTGCATTTAGGAAAATTATATACAAGTGAGAACATAATAATCATGCTGAGTTCCGTCTCCAAAAGCATTTTTCCCTTCTTTATAAAAATCCAAAAACATTTCTCCCTTCTTTATCAAAAATCCAAAAACAGTTTCTTCCCTTTTTTATAAAAAATAAATCCCATTCTACGCCTTCTCAGGTCGATTGTAAGCCCTTGTCCTGGCTCCCTACTAGCTTAGGTCTTCAGTCAAATCACCCTGGAGTTTCATCCGTTCCTCTACTACTTCTTTCGAGTCCGGGATCCATCCACTTTCCATGGAGAATACAGATCAAGTACTAGTCATACAGCTGGATCTGACGATAGTCCTATCTCAGCTCATGTCCAAGATTGACAACCTCCAAACCGAGGTCCGAGAGATGCAATGATACCAGGTTCCAATTTCTCAAGAGCCCGAGGCCCTATTCCCTCGCGCTATGGGTCCACCCGAGCCTATCTGGGTTCTAAAAGAATATCAGCACGCTCCACGTGTCCCTCCTGCCAATGGGCCGCCGCCTGCCCATCTCAAATTCCAAACATTCCCCAACCTATGGCTAACCCGCCTGTGGTCGCTGATCCAAAAGATGAGGAGTTGAATAAAGTCAAGGAGGATCTCAAGATGCTCGCCAAGAAGTTTGACCAAGTTAGGATCTCTGGGAATTACATGGACTACACCCACAGGTCTCCTTATCCTTAAGCGAGATTGCCCGAGAAGTTCAAGATGCCAAATATCGAGAAGTTTGGAGGGAATGGACCCCCGATTGTTCATCTTCGCAGTTATCACCGTTCCATGACTCTACTAAGGGCTTCTGAAGAAGTGATGGCCCAATTATTTCAGCAAACTTTAAAGGATAGTGCCCTATGATGGTTTTTATCTCTTGAGGAATCTAGAATCCACAGCTGGGAGGATGTAGCCCGAGAATTCATGTCGCAATATAAATACAACGAAGAGCTTGAGGTCACCCATCATGATTTAGAGCTGCTCAAACATAATCTTAGGGAATCAGTCAGTAACTTCATAATCCAGTGGAGGAAGCAAGCAGCTACCATGACTAATCGGCCATCCGAGGAAGAACATGTCAGCATAGTAAAGAAGAACTTCTTGCCCCATGTCCAAACAACGATGGGAAGTCAATACTATCCCCACTTCCGAGCTCTCAGAGAGGCTGGAGTGGAAATTGAGGAAAGCCTCGTTAAAATAGAAGTTGAGCCGAAGAAGGTGTCCGGATAGTTCACCCCTAGAAAGTATGACAAGCCTTCCAGTGCTACAGTTTCAACCATCAACAACATCTCTCAACCAACCACATCATGGGCACCAGAAAACCACCCTGTCCCCATCCGAAGGGAATACACTGAGCTCCATGATCCCCTCTCCAAAGTTTACCAAGCCCTGTTAAGCCAAAAACTCATCAAACCCTTGGATCCACGTCCATTACCAAATCCACTCCCAAGAAACTTCAAGATCGATGCTCATTATGCCTTTCACCAAACTGTCGGCCATACCACCGACCAATGCTTTCACCTTCGAAACATAATCCAAGATCTCATTAACCGGGGTACCATCGCCCCACCAGCCAATCCTAAGCCAAACACTACTCACAATCCACTTCCAAATCATACCAATGCCCTCTTCTTAGAAGAAAACCTAAATTTTGATCCATCAACCCAAATCAGGCCCATATACTCTCCTAAACCTCTTCAAATTTGCCCATATTTCCCCCTACACCCTACTAGACTCGTTGATTAGGCACTATCACTCCTTACCAGAGCATGCATCGCTGTCCGTACTCGTTCTGAAAATGGGAATATGGAATTGTCAGAGGTGTTAAACCAACTCCAAGAGTTCGGGCTGAAATTGCCCTCGAAGATGGTCATCGATTGCCAGAGGTTCAGTACACTATTCTTGGAAGCACAAAAATGGGCCTGGGATTCAGACAAGTGGGTGGTACCAACCAATGAAGTCAACTTAGATGATGTTGTCCCGACTATGGCAGAATTATTTGGGCAAGCCAACAACATTTGCAGTATCACCGGGTTACTTGACACTTTAAAGCTACAAGGGCGCTTGGACCCTTCAATCACACACATCCCCATAGAATGAAAGGACCTGTATGAAGAAGCCGTTGAAGTTATGGAATGCATTGACTTTACATGGAAAGGCATAATTATTGCCACCGGATGGGGGGAAGAATTCCAATATTCAAGCGAAGAACAAGTTTCAGAAAGAACTGGCCTAGTAGCCAACATATGTGGGATGATATCATTTCAAGAGCTCCTCGAAGAAATAAAAAGGTTGGCAGAACAACTTGATATTGACGAGGAAATGGGATTCATCTTCTTCCCCTCTTTAGTAAATCACATGACCAAATGAGGGAGACATTACCAGGTTCCAAGCTCACTACCAGCAAATGACAAGGGGAAGGGCATTGAAAACCTTCCTATGCCATAGATGACCTTTGAGGAGAGAAAGATCCTTGATCAACTGAAGAAAAGTCAAGCTAACATCACTCTATGGGGGCTTTTCATGTCTCCCCAGCTACACAAAAATATCTTAATCCAGCTGCTCACTGGACCCATAGTTCCTCCTTCTACCACAACAAAAGAAGCGGTAAATCAGGTCGGATCTTTAACCTCTACCCGAATGCTATCATTTTCTGAAGAAAAAATCCCCAGATTTGGGCCGAATCACAATCATGCACTCAACATCTCCGTCGAAGTTATGGGGAAGGCCGTGCCACTCTCCCTTGTCGATAACGGATCCGCCTTGAATGTTTGCCCTCTGAGAACCTTCAAGTATTTAGGCCTGAAAGAAAGAGACCTCGCTCTAACCTCTACTGTTGTGAGGTGATAGGGGTTGGCCCTATAAACCCTGTCGTTAAATTCCAAGTCATAGACATCCTTTCTTGTTTCAACTTATTGCTCGGACGACCTTGGCTCCACAGTATCAAGGGTGTGTCTTCCTCACTCCATCAGAAATTAAAGTTCTTCGCCGACGGGCGAGTCATCACCATTTTGGGTGACAACAAAAATTCTGAGGGTGTAAGTACCATTAGTCCAATCCTTGAGATAAAAGACGGGTCAAATGATATGCTCCTATCCGGATTCCGTGTTGAGCCACTCCTATTCCCGACAAGGGACGGTTTCAAAGAAAGGGTTTGTCCAGAATATGACCCTCATGGCAATGTCATTATGATTCAGATGTTCAGAAACATGCACTTCATGCCCAGACTAGGGCTAGGGCAAAGGCAACAAGGGATACTCGAGCCCATCGAACTAAAGAAAGCTTTCCCTCCTTATGGCTTGGGGTATCAACCATCAGAACAATAGCTCAGAATGATCCACCAGTGTCGGCCAAAGAGAAGATTAGACTACATCCCGACTATCTCAAGAGACTCCTTGAATGGACGATTCATCAAAGAAGGCGAGGACTTCCCCTTTTGCGGTTTTCCACAACCATGGTATGACCACACAGATAAGAAGATGAAGCCTGGAATGAAGATATTTTTCTAAGATAGCTACCCATGGGCCGAAAGTTTTTAACACCGCATACAACCGCTCATCAAAGATACCGAAGAGACTGAGGAAAGTGATTTTGATGATTCCTTTAACTTACAGACACTGGGCTGGCACTCTGCATGGTTCATTCAGGCACTACATCAATGGATCCATCCCATCTGATTAAAGTTGTCAATACAAGTCTCCTCAACTGGCATGTTGCGCTAGTTCTGCCTCTTGAAATCTCCCCTAACCCCAATGTTTACCTTATTTCTTCTCCTACTGTCTATCCTTAATCAAATGTAATCGAGACCTCTTTTGATGAGGTTCTCAATGTTGTCTTTCCTATCAATGAAATAAACAAAAATTTTGACTATCTTGTTGTGCCTTACATTAATTGTTTAGATTCTAATCAAACTTTTGAGGATGATGATTTTGCAAATGAACAATTCTTAACTGATCTAAATAAGGTTAACAATAAACAACATAACCGCGTTCAAGTTAATGAGGAAGAGACTGTTGTTATTAATCTCGGTTCTAGTAGCCAACTGCATGAGATTAGGATAGGGGACACCCTTGACAAGCATGAGCGCGTACAACTTGAAGAATTTCTGAAGGAGTTCGTGGATGTCTTCGCATGGTATTATGATGATATGACTAACATTGATCCTGAAATAACTCAGCACGAGATCCCCACTCACCCAGATCACAAGTCGGTTAAACAAAAATTGAGAAAACTCTGCACCGAATGGTCGCTCAAGGTCAAAGAAGAGGTGGTCAAACAGTTAAATGTGGGCTTCATTTATATGATCGAATATCCCACATGGCTAGACAACATAGTACATGTGCCGAAATCAGGAGGGAAGGTTCGAATGTGTGTATACTACCGAGATTTAAACAAAGATTCTCCAAAGGATGATTACCCGCTACCCAATATCGACATGATCGTGGATAACACAGCCAGTCATGCTCTCAAGTCATTCGTTGACGGGTTTACCAGATACAACCAAATCAAGATGCACCCAGAACACCAAGAAAAAATCACATTCATTACCCCATGGGGGACCTTTTGCTACACCGTTATGCCATTTGGTCTCAAGAATGCTTGGGCTACCTACCAAAGGGCTGCCACAACCATCCTGCATGATCTGATTCACAATGAAGTCGAGGTTTATGTGGATGATATGACTATCAAGTCCAAAACTAGAGAAGGTCATGTTCCCGCTCTCCGGAAGTTCTTCGAACGACTGCGATGGTATCAGATGTGACTTAATCCACATAAGTGTGTCTTCGTCATTACAAAGGAAAAATCTTGGGATTCATGGTCAGGAGAAAAGGGATAGAAGAAGATCCTACAAAGGTGAAGGCCATACTTAAGATGCCACTGCCCCAAACATAGAAAGAAGTCCGAGGCTTCCTTGGGAAATTGCAATATATTAGCCAGTTCATCAGCCAACTAACCTCTATATGTGAACCGATCTTCAAGCTTTTCTGAAATGATTCAACTAAGGTTTGGAACGAGGCCTGCCAAAAAGCTTTTGACCGAATCAAATAATATCTGATCCAACCTCTAGTGCTCATGCCACCACAGCCTGGTCTCCCTTTGCTCCTATACCTAACCATAACCGACACTACAGTTGGGGCTTTGCTAGCCCAATGACTTGAAGACTCCCATAAAAAAAGAGCCATCCATTACGCCAGTTGCAAATTGGCCGGGTACGAGGTCAACTACAGTGCTTTGGAAAAGGCATGTGTCGCACTTGTCTGGGTTACCTAAAAGTTACGACACAACATGCTCGCCTTCCCCATCAAACTTGTATCCCGAATGGAACCCATCAAATACCTTCTTGAGAAACCCACCTTATCCAGTCGAATGGCCCGATGGTTGATGCTCCTAACCGAGTTCGATATTGTGTACGTCACACAGAAAGCTGTTAAAGGAAGAGCCATCTCTGACTACCTCACCGATTACCCTGTAGAAGAAGCAGATGTCTGGATCTCCGAATTCCTAGATGAAAATATCCTTTGCACCACTGAAGATCACCTTCGATGGAAAATGTTCTTTGATGGCGCTGCCAAATAAAAAGGGATATGGCATTGGGATACTGCTGATCGCCCTAGATGACTCCCACACTCCCATCGCCATTAAACTGGATTTCCCTTGCACCAACAACATGACGGAATACGAGGCATGCACGGTAGGCCTCAAAGTTGCTCTCAAGAAAGATATTCAATACCTTGATGTCTATGGAGATTCTTCCCTTATCATCGGTCAAGTGCTCAGAAAGTGGAAGGTCAAGGATGAAAAGCTCCAACCCTTCCATGCCCACTTAGAAGAGTTAGCCTCCCGATTTTGAGATATCACCTTCCATTACCTACCCCAAGCAAAGAATAACCTAGTTGATGCTCTCGGTACCTTGGCTTCCATGGTCGACATGCCCATGGGAATAACAATGACCCCCTTCCTAGTTCAAAAGCAAAACAAACCGACCCATTGCTACCATATTGATCTTGTCTCCACCGAAGATACCGAATTAGTCGATTGCTGGTACTATGATATCTGGTGCCTCCTCAAACGTGGTAGGTATCCCGAGGGTTCCAACAAGAAAGATTGAACGACCCTCCGAAGGCTGACCGCCCAGTACATCATCTGTTATAAAGCCCTACTCAAGAGGAACTTCGATGGAACTCATCTACACTGCATCACAGGGGCCAAGATTGAGAGGATAATGCAAAAAATCCACAGCGGGGAATGAAGATCCCACATGAATGGTCACATGGTCGCCAAGAAGATCATCCGACAGGGCTACTACTGGACCACCATGACCTAGGATTGCATCGCCTATGTCCGAAGATGCCTCAAATGCCAATAATTCTCCAATCTTCAACACCTGCTTCCGCGAGAATTATACAACATGACCTCTCCCGGGACGTTCTCCACCTGGGGTATCGACATCATAGGTAAGGTTATGACAAAGGCTTCAAACGGACATGAGTTCATTTTGGTCGCCATTGATTACTTCACCAAATGGGTCGAAGCTGAGTCATATGCAGTGCCGAATGCCAAGAAAGTGGCCAAATTCTTCAAGAAGAATATCATCTATCGATATGGGGTCCCGCACGAGTTGGTGTCAGATAACGGGTTGCATTTCGAAGCATAAGTCACAGAAATAGTCAACAAGTATAGGATTCAGAGACACAAATCTTCTCCCTACCGACTTCAGACCAATGGTGCGGTTGAAGCCACCAACAAGAACCTCAAAGCTATCATCAGCAAGATGATCAAAAGTTGTAGGGATTGTGCCGACCAGATCCCGTACGCCCTCTAGGGCTATCGAACCTCAATTCGAACCTATACTGGGGCTACCCTTTACTCCCTGGTCTACGACATGGAAGCAGTCCTACCTGTGGAGCTAGAAATGCTCTAATTACGTGTAATGCTCAAAAATAAAGTTAGCGAAGAAGACAGGTGCCAAAGCCGTCTTGATGAGCTAGCCCTCTTAGATGAAAGAAGATTAAAAGCTCTTTACCACATATAGGGGTACCATAACCGAATAGCGCGATCATTCAACAAAAGAGTCAATGACCGCGGTATCCGGGAGGGGGATTTATCCCTCAAAGAGATAATAGGACCCATCAGGGACCCAAGAAGGAAATTGAAGCCTAATTGGAGCGCCCCCTACATTGTGAAGAAAATCTTATCTGGCGGTGCCGCCATGCTCACTGACCTAGATGGGAAAGAGATGGCTCATCCAGTCAATCTGTACCGTCTCATGAAATTTTACCCCTAGTCCGAAATCTCGGTGCGCTATGACTCTTCTCATCCCCCTTCTATTCTAAAAAAAACTCTTCATTTCCCTCTACCCAGAACTACGTGGGCCTGATCCTCTGCAAAAACTATTTTCAAACAGATAAGAAAAACTTTTCAAAAACCCCAGAGGTACGTAGGCAGCTCATACACCTCACATGAGTGCGACCCCTTTCTTTTTAACAAAATACTATTATTTTCTTACTTTCGAGAACGACGATTCATTCAAAAAATACTTAAACAAAAGGATTATGTATGCCTTAGTGATCAGTATAGATAATTCAAAATACAAAATTCATCAAAAGGAACAGCTGGATGATCAGAAACTTGCTTATTTCATTAATAAGAATTTACAGTACGAATTACATAAGAAAAGGAACAGATAACTCCATTACCCCTACTACCATAAAAGCCAAATAAAAATCCCCACATCTATTACACAAATAAACTCTCCAAGAGTCCTACCCACAGCTACCAGACGAACCTGCACCCTCATCATCTACATCCTGAGGTCCCTAAGTTTCCCCTGCCTGAATAGAGTGCCTTAAACACTCCATGGACCGATGAGCCTTCACCATTTTCGAAAAGAGAAAAACACCCCCTTCCATGGTGTTAGATAAAAAAACCATCTTTGTCCAGTCTCCACTGCCAACATCTTGCTGACTATTTTCCTCCACAACCACTTCATATAATCCCCAGGGACATGCCAAACTTTCCCGACAGATTGGGAAGTATGGGTCGACGAACGCCGATTTTCTTACAGAGATCCAAGCAATAGACGCAGGCACTCAGTTAAATATTCTACCGGAAAGAAATTTGAGGTTCGAGGGGGCACGACCTGTGCCCAGCCAAATTGGCGCAGAAGCCGCTAAGGGAAATAAAAAGATGTCTGCCTGAGACCAACCAGCCGCACATATGAATACTCTCCTAGCTCCAGAACAGGCTGCAACTATCCCCATCAAGGCACTGACTAATACAACCTACGAGCCCCATGCTCCACAAGCCAATGCTCCCAGTTCTCAACATACAAACCCACGCTGATGAAGTAGCGTGAAAAGAAGTTGGGTACGGCTGACAAGGGATATTCTAAAGGGGCCGCCAAGTGGAATCTTTCGAACAACCACATGAACAGCATCACAGCGCTACCCCTAAAAAAGTCAGAGCGACCTTCTCTTCAGGCATCCAAGCCATTCAGGGTCTCCGCCAGTATCACTATCGCAGGATTACGACGATATGACATCCATGAAGTAATGGATGAAAGTTATGGGTCCACCTATAGTTCTCCAGTCACCAACAGCAATTTGGAAACCAGACCCAGAACAACGGCTCCAGCATAGACAGCATCACCTACTTCCAGCAAATGCACGGACTGCAGCACCACCGGGAGGGAGATCATTCCTCCAGTAACAAATGGTCTGGCCGTCGAAGGCGAAATATGAAGAAGCGAGGCCAACAAACCCCTGGGAGAACCGGAAAATTCGGGCAAAGACGTAGCAACACTAGGATTTACACCCAGTATGGAAGAAAATTCCTCATAGGTAGGACAAACTTCATCCAACCCAAAGCGGAATACATGGTCTTCGGGGTGCCAAAATTGTACCACCGCCAATAGCATGTTCCACTCAATGGGCCGATTGCGCCACTGGGAGACTCGAAGCATGTTGAAAGCATCGTAATCGACATTATAAGAGCACATTGCTTCCAAGGCTTCGAGGTAGTTGACAAAATCAATGCTACCAGGGAGAGCCATCTTGCAAGGCTAATAGATAGTGGACAAGTAAAATGCAAAGGTGTGATGAAAACACTCCACCCTTACCCCTTTTTATACTTAAGGACCCTCACAAGAGACATAATCCCGGAAAAATCGGAGGGAATCCTACCCACAAAGTGCAAAAGGCTGAAGAGGGTACCATTCAAAGCTTTGAATTAATGGGACTGGACTAAACTACCGATAGGCACGATAGGGTGCTTGCCGATCGGCAACCCCCCATTCTTAGAAATTTCCCTATTTTCCTCTTTTGTGAAATCAGAAAACTCAATAAAAATAAATTGATATTCTCAATAGAATTTCAAAATCCCTTTAATTTCCCCTTTTTTATCAAAAACTTTCCTTCAAAAAAAAATCAAAAAATATTCCTTTTTACGGTCTCAGCAGCAAAGTAAAAAGCGCATGTGCATTCATTCATTCATCATTAATAAAAGATAATAAAAAAACTCCATTGCATTGCATCAATTTTTGTTATATGCTACATAAATTTTGAAGGAAATAAAAAGAAAAAGCAAAAACAACGGGACTCAGCCCAAACCAACATTCTTTCTCTCTCTCTCTCAAGAGCTTCCACCCCTGTGGCGTGCTCTCTTCCCCCTACGGCAAGACGATGCGCCACCACTACCCGAGCTCGAGTCCTCTTCGGACGAAGTAGACGGCAACAAGAAAGAAGGAACAGGAATCGCGTCCCGAATATGGGAAGTCACCGAAGATATCCAGTCTCTAATGTCCCTTAGCTAAGTGGTCGATACCCGAACTTGCTGCAAGGAAAGGAAAAATCCGTATCAAAGAAGAAATGACCAAGACAGAAAAAAAAGAAAGAGAGGAATAGAAAAGTATACCGCAGGTCGAAGCACCTCCTTTGTCAAACCCAACTCCTCCAGATCCATCGCATGAGGACGGTTAAGCATAGGCACCATCCCTCCATTAGCCCGCCAAATGTTGTACGAAGGGGTATGCAACCGCACAAAAGGGACCTCCGAGGTCGTTGCCGCAGCTGATGCCGACGGACCAGCACCGTTGTGGGAAGAACCCACCGCCCAACTCGAACTCGCAAGAGGGAAAGGTAGGGAATCATATATGCTGGACTCCATCAACTAGCTCGTCACAAAGTCCATATAATCATACGACCCATCCGTATCGGTGTACAACAAGTAGGACTTGCCAATCATCATCGCGATCCTCTCATCCTCCGACAGCAGCCGCTCTCGGCTCATAGACGTAGAAGGCTGCACACGTGGAACCACCATCTCCTCCTCAGTAATCTGACGAACCACCATCTCCCCGAGATACCAAGAATGGCTGACTCATGCGCCAGCAAACGCCTCATCCGCGCGTTCACCCCAGTCGCACCAGCATCCTGAATGGTTGTCCCCTAGGGATAAAAGGTCACCTAAAAATCTCCAAGCGAGCATAAATCAATACAATATTAGAAGGTGCAAAAAAAAATATTGGAATGGAAAAAGTCTTACCCTACCACTAGTCAGGTCATTCAATACCTGACGCACCGCCTCTAGGGAGAGAGATCCCTTCAACTGTCGATTGGCCTTACGCCATTGATACAATAGACAGAAGTCCCCAACAGTGTCATCCTTCAAAGCGATTAGTGGGGTATTGCACCCAATCACCTCATAGAACCACGTCTGAATTCACAAACAAAAAGCGATGCATAAGGAAAATGCGAATGCACGAAAGGAAAATGCGGATGCGTGAAAGGAAATGCGCAAATCAAAGAATAACTCAAGAAGGTATGCGTCCCCAGTAAAGGTCTGTCGACAGCACTGGCTGAATGCATCCAGAGAATAATAAAGGGTCGACAAAGCCAAACTTCCCCAATCATAGAAAGGGATGTTCGAAAACATCCTCAGTTACGACAAGAACAATAAATGAACAACGTTGCTGCTCGACGCCACCATAAAACCTCCCAATACCAGTAAAATGAATAACCGGGCCATCTGCCTCACTTGTAGCCCATCCTCCATATCAATTACCCTGCTCAACAGAACATCCTTCTGCAGGGACAGCCGGATAGAATCCCCAGAAACTATCCTCCATACATCACCAAGTGCCGCACGCACTGCCTCCGGTCTCACCCGTAAAGAGCGATCCACCTCTATCTGCTCTCCATCACAATCCAGCCCCAACAGCTGCTGCACATTTATGGGAGTCACAGTCATCTCCCCGAAGCCGAAATGGAAGGTGTGGGTAGTATCCCACCACCTCTCTGCCAAAGCACACAAGATCGCTGTCGAACGAGGCATCTCATCCAGAACCGATGCCAACCGCCCAAAACTCGCTGATGATACCACCCAACGCACCACAGGTGGGAGATGCTCCCAGACGTCCCTGAGCCCCATCGTCCCGCGGGCGCGCATGTTCTCCAAAGAAATAACAGACTGGAAAAAAGGAAAAGTCTCATCAAAAGTCAAGAAAGAAAGAAAAATCACCAAAAAGAAAGGAACGCCAAAGGTTAGGTTACTTACATAACCGCCGGGGCTCACTCTCGAGGAGCGATGATGCGATGGCTCCCGCAGCAATGTCCGCTCATCCGCAACAGGATCAAACGCATCAAAGGAGTTCTCACTTCCAAAAGCAAGAGGCAACCTATCCCTCAACTCCACATTCTCCCAGTAATCAACGGTCAACCACTCCCTGTGGACTTCAGTGCTCACGAAAACGACCATTTCTTGAAGATCGGAATGCTAGAACGACTTGAACAGGATCGAAGAGAGAAAGAAAGATAAAAAAGCTGTGAAAAAAATGAGGGGATTCTCCCCCTTTATATAGGATGCCAAGTGCCATGCCGATCGACACCCCTCCCTACCATACCGATCGGCACTGATCCCTTGCCTTCCCGAGGTAGCCCAAAAGTCCGTGCCACTGCCGAATGGCACTCTTCATACTATGCCGACCGGTATTCCCTTTAATTTCATACATTCCCAGAAAATACCAGAAAGCCTAAAAAAATCCACGAAAAATTCCTAAAAATCCCAGGAAGGATTTAAAGACTTTTTACTAAGAAAACTCCGTGTTCCCTCAAGTGGAACCCCTCTTTCCCAGCAAAATCCTCAAAAACCAAGTGAAAACTCCTCCCGGCAAAGCTCCGGAGGATCTCTAAGGATCACCTGATCACTTCCCAGCGGAATTCTCTTACATCACCCAAAATAGGTTGTTCCCCCTGCAAGGTCTCCTAATGAAACAAAAGCTTCCCCAGCTATCAGCTCCCGAGCTCAAATTAAAATCACAAAAGCACTTTCCCCAGAAAAATCAAAATCCAATCTTCAACCACTCTTTAGGTCAGAATTGACCTTGGTCTGGGATCGTCACCTGAGTTGGGTCAGAATTGATCCCTATCCTCGGTCGTCACCACTCTTTAGGTCAGAATTGACCTCGGTCTTGGATCATCACCTGAGTTGGGTCAGAATTGACCCCGGTCCTCGGTCTTCACCACTCTTTAGGTCAAGAATTGACCTCGATCTTGGATCATCACCTGATTTGGGTCATAATTGACCCCGGTCCTCGGTCGTCACCACTCTTTAGGTCAGAATTGACCTCGGTCTTGGATCATCACCTGATTTGGGTCAGAATTGACCCCGGTCCTCGGTCGTCACCACTCTTTAGGTTATAATTGACCTCGGTCTTCGATCATCACCTGAGTTAGGTCAGAATTGATCCCGGTCCTCGGTCGTCACCACTCTTTAAGTTAGAATTGACCTCGGTCTTGGATCGTCACTTGAGTTAGGTCAGAATTGACCCCGGTCCTCGTTCGTCACCACTCTTTAGGTTAGAATTGACCTCGGTCTTGGATCATCACCGGAGTTGGGTCAGAATTGACCTCGGTCCTCGGTTGTCACCACTCTTAAGTCAAAATTGACCTCGGTTATAAAATCTTCACCCTAAGCCCATAGATTTGTCTTTGACCAGCAGAATTGGTCATCCCCCCAGCATCACTTTAGGTCCTTAGAATCGACCTGAAGCTTCGATCGTCATTCCATCCCCAGCACACTCCTTACGTCCTCAGAATCGGCCTCGACCCTCTGAATCTCTAATACTCCCTCAAAAGCATCATGTGGTGTCTATTCGATGGTTCTCATTTATTTCAAATTAACCCATCGAGGGGCTCTGTAGACACCCCATTAAGTTACCCCCTAACTCTCCTTAGGTCCCTAGTACCTCCCTCCATCACTACAAACCTAGGTCATGTCCCGAGTACTGACCTAGAAGCCATCAGTCACTCCCCAGCTCAGTTTGACCAAAAAGTTAAACTCTTCATCTCAATCGAGACTAACTGAATCTTCGAAGGGCACTGAATACCCTTTCTAACGGTCCATCCAGTGCGCGATTCTGACTTACCATGCGGACGAACGATCCGTTTGTGTCCAAAACATGACCCAGAGGCCACCGAACGCTCCCAGGCTCTGTTTGACCTACGTCAACTCTTCAGCTTGACTGAGGCTAAATGAATCTTCTAAGGTCACTAAATACCCTTTCCAACGGTCCATCCCGTGCGCGATTCTGACTTTCCATGCGGACGAACGATCCGTTTGACTCCAAGAGGTCACCGAATGCTTCTCGGGACCGGTTGACCAAAGTCAACTCCCCAAACCGAGTCAAACTCTTTGGAATGTCGAAGTACATCTCCTAAAATTTCCAACGGTCTGCCTCATGCACAATTCGGACTTACCATGCGGGCGAACCATTAGTTTGCGTCCGAATGATTCCCCGTCCAATGGATCGACAAACGCTTCCGATCCATATTTGACCCAAAGTCAACTCCCAAACTCGAGAGCGGTCTAAAGGACTTTCGAAGTCTCTGAATTACCTTTCTAACGGTATTCCCCGTGCGCGATTCTGACCAACGGTTTTCCCTCGGCAGCCGATTTTCTAAAAAATCCTGAAGCGCACTACCAAATGGCAGGTTCCAGACCCTACCTATCGGCACCTGCCGACAGGAAGGAACAGGTGTATGTTGAACGGTAGTGACCTCAGCCTATAAAAGGATTCCTTCACCTCATTTGCAAGGGGAGCCCAGATCTCATAAAATTCACTCTCAATGAATCCCATAAACCTCTCTCGAAGGCAACGTGATTTCAACCCCCAAATCCCTTTTTTACATCCACTTTTCATCATCCTTTTCACCAAACTTGGTGAATTATTCACTCTCCACCATCATCCAAGTGCAAGGGCTGCACTCTAACATTCAAGATCAAGCTCAAGATCTTCAAGAAGGTCGAACTTTCTCTACTTTCTCTTAAATTCTCAATAACTTGTTTTATTACTTATCACTTTTATTATCTTATCTCACACATCCTAATATACTTTTTTATTTAGTATTATTGCACATCTCTTATATGCATATAAATAAAAACCGAAAAAAATAAGAAAAAGAGGGTTTGCTCATAAATTCTAAATTGGGATTCTCATACTTTTCCTCGCACTTTTCTCACAACTAAAATACTTTTTCTACACACACACACACTTACAAATAAGAGATCCACCATTTGGATTTATGGGATAAACCCCACCCCTCGTTTTTTATGCAACTATGTGGACTTTGATGCCTTTATAGGCTACGTAGGCGTCTCGGGGTAAAACCCGAGACTCGAGTCCTCTCTCTCACATTTTCTTTTACTTCCTATTTTCTCTAAATCTGATTTTCCTATATTCTATATAATTGACCTTAGTGACGTATTGCTCCATATGCGTTATCGTTCCATTATAATGATCAATGTAGGGGTAATCGCGTAAATCTTATTTTTCAAATATAATTCTTATATCTTCCTACGGATGACTTTCTTTATCTTTTCCATGATACAAGTCGAGGATTCCTACCTCCATTATATACACATACACACATTTCACGGGGGGAAATATGAAGGAAAATAGAAAATATCCATGAGAGGCTGAAAGGGTGGAATGGGTGCCTAACACCTTCCCATTTCGTAACTAAGCCTCCGAACCCTTCTCGAATCATTTTCATTTCGCATGCACCAGTTTGTCTTTGGATTCCATCCTTCGGGATGGCTTCCCGTTTTTCTTTTGTCTGTTTTGAGTAAAATAGACTGGCGACTCTAAATCTCTTTATATTTTTACATCTCATCTCAAAAGGAAGTCGGTCGAAGCTCTCCCGAGAGGGATGCACTGGACCCGAAGGATCCTCTCCCTTCGCGTGCCTGCCCCAGCGCGGCGTGGATCGGGGATGGCCACAACTATGTTGCATCGTCCTTATGCGATGGACCCGGAGGAGTTGGTCTTGACATAGGAGGTTATTTGTCCTTTTGTATACCTTTATGTTCTTCTCTTTTGGTTTCTTGTTTTCCTTTGGTTTCTGTTTATCTTTTCTACCTGATATTGATTCTGCCTTTCCTTGCAGCAAGTCCGGGTGTCCACCACTTGGCTGAGAGACATTAGGGACTGTATATCTTTGGTGACTTCCCTTATTCGGGATGCGGTTCCTATTCCTTCTTAGTTGGTGTCGTCTCCCTCATCCGGGGAGGAGTCTGGTTCAGGTAGCGGTGGTGCATCATCTCGTCGCATGGGAAAGAAAGCGTGTCACAGGGATGGGAACTCTTAGTGAGAGAGGGGAATGGTAGGTGAGAGAGAGAATGTGGGATTGGAATGAGTCCCATTATTTTTTTTCTTTTCTTTATTTCGCACAAAATTGATGTAACACATAAAAATATCTATGCAATGCAATGGACTTTTTTTATCATCTTTTGTTAGTAATGAATGAATCCATGCATATGAACTTTTTACTTTGCTACTCAGATCATAACAAGAAATATTTTTGGAATTTTGAAAGAAGGTTTTATTCACAATGAGAAATTACATAAATATGGCAGGGGGTTTTGAAATTCTGTTGAGAATATCAATTTATTTTTATTGAGTTTTTTGATTTTGAAAAAAGAGGAAAAAGGTAAGTTTCCAAAAATAGGGGGTTATCGATCGGAAAGCCCCTTGTCTTGCCTATTAGTAGGTCAGTCCAGTATAATCAATCAAGGATTTGATTGGTACTCTCTTTAACTTTTGGTACCGAGTGGGTCAGGATTTCCTCTGATTTCTATAAGGATTTTATTTTGGCCTAGGAGTTTCTAAGTATAAACGAGGGTGTGGATGGGTCTTTCCTCCTCACACTTTACATTCTTCCTTTTCCACATTCTTACTTGCTTACTATCTCTTAGTCTTGCAAGATGGCTCTCCCTGGTAGCATTTATTTTTCTAACTACCTCGAAGCCTTGGAAGCAATGTGCTCTTATAATGTTGATTATGACGCTTTTCACATATGGTGAGTCTCTTTGTGGAGCAATTGGCTGATGGCGGCTGTCAAGTTTTAGTATCTCAAGGATCATGTCTTTCACTTCAGGTTGGATGAGATTTTTCCTACCTACAAGGATTTTCTGCCATGCTGGGGATAAGTCCCATCATTCCTATGGCTCTACCTGAGTTTTTCCATTTTCCCAGGGATTTATTGGGCGGGCTTTGTCATATTTTTCCTTTGGCCTCCAGGCCACTGGTTGCAGGAAGAATGATCTCCCTTCCAGCGGTGTTGTAGTCTATGCATTTGCAGGAGGTTGGTGATGCTGGATGTGACGGAGCCGTCGTTCTGGGATTGGTTTCAAAATTACTGCTGGTGACTAGGGAGTTTCTACTGGACCCACAACTTGCAGCCATTACTTCATGGATGTCATACCGTCACAATCCTACGGAGGTGATACTGGCAGAGACTTTGAATAGCCTGGACACCTGGCGAGAAGGTCGTTCTGACTTTCTGAGGGGTAGCCCTATGATGTTGTTCATGTGGTTGTCTAAAACATTCCGCCTTGTGACTTCTCTGGAATATCCTTTGTTGGCTATACCCAACTTCTTTTCACGCCATTTTATCAGTGTTGGCCTGGATATCGAGAGTTAGGAGAACTGGTTCGTGGAACATGGAGCTCTAAGTCTGCGTTTGGCAGTGCCTTGGTGAGGACAGCTGCTGCTTATTCTGGAACTGGAGGAATACCCCTATGTTTGGCCGGTTGGTTTCAGACATACCTATTTCTATTTTCCTTGGCGGATTCTGCACCAATTTGGTTAGGAGAAGGTCATGCTACCTCGAACACTAGATTTCTTTCTGATAGAAGATCTGACAGAGCATCTGCGCATATGACTTGGCTCTTTGTGGAAGAGTCGGTGTTCGTCGACCCATACCTCTTAGTCTGTTTGGAGAGTGTGGCACATATTCGGGGATTATATAAAGTGGTTGTGGAGAAGGGTAGTTAGCAAGATGTTGGTAGTGGATACTCGACAAAGGTGTCTTGTCTTATCTGATACCATAGAGGGAGGTGTTGTGGTTTTTCTGAGGCTGGTTTCTAGCTTATCGGTCTATGGAGTGTCTGCGGCACTATGTTCAGTCAAAGGAAGTTTGGGGATCCCAGGATGTAGATGATGATGATGGAGTGGTCTCCTCTGGTAGTTGTGCGTAAGATTTTTAAGGGGAGTTTATTTTATAATGGGGAATCAATTTAAGAATTTATTTGTCTTTTAAGGAAGGTAGGGGGAAGGGAGTTATCCGTTCCTTTTCTTATGTAATTGCACTATAATTTCTTATCATTGAAATAAACAAGTTTTTGATCATTCGGATGTGCCTTTTGATGAATTTTGTATTTTAAATTATCTATACCAATCGCTAAGGCATGCATAATCCTTTTGTTCAAGTATATGTTAGAATGAGCTGTCATTTTCGGAGATAAAAAAGAATAGTTTTTTGGTGAAAAAGAAAGGGTCGTTCTCATGTAAGATATATGCACTGCCTACATAACTTTTTTTTTTTAAGTTTTTATTTTTCTGGAAATGATTTTTGTAAAGGATCGGGCCCACATAGTTTTGGGTAGAGGGGAATGAAGATTTTTTTTAGAATAGAATGGAGTTGAGAAAATTCGTAGCACGTCGAGATTTCGGACTAGGGGTAGAACTTCTTTATACGGTTCGGGTTGACTGGGCACGCACGTTCCTCCACGTCAAGGTCGGTAAGCATAGCGGCCCCACCAAATAAGATCTCCTTCACAATGTATGGGCCACTCTAATTGGGCTTGAATTTTCCTCTGGGACCCAGATGGGTTCTCTTATTTCTTTAAGGGCTAAGTCCCCTTCTCGGAGACCGTGGTCCTTGAATCTCTTGTTGAATGAACACACTATACGGTGATGGTACCCTTGTATATGATATAAACCTTTCAATCTCCTTTCATCTTGGAGGGTTAGATCGTCAAGACGGATTTGGTACCAGTTTTATTCGTTGACCTTGCTTTCAAGTATGACGCGTAATAAGGGTATTTCCAGCTCCAGGGGTAGGACATCTTCCATGTCGTAGGCTAGAGAGTAAGAGTTAGCCCCAGTAAAGGTTCGTATTGAGGTTTGATAGCCCCAAGAAGCGTAAGGGATTCGGTCTGCCCAATCTTGACAACTTTTGATCATCTTATTGATGACGACTTTGAGGTTCTTGTTGGCTACTTCAACCGCACCATTGGTCTAAGGTCGATAGGGAGAGGATTTATGTCTTTGAATCCCATATTCATTGACCACTTTTGTGACTTCTGCCTCAAAGGGCAACCCATTATTTGAAAATAGTTCGCACAGAACCCCATATCAGCAGATGATGTTCTTCCTGATGAATTTGGCCACTTTCTTAGTGTTTAGAACCGTGTATGACTCTGCTTCGACCCATTTGGTAAAGTAATCAATGGCAACTAGGATAAATTTATGCCCTTTGGAAGCCTTGGGTGTAACCTTCCCTATGATATCGATGCCCCTGGTGGAGAACGCACATGGAAAAGTCATATTGTATCACGGAAGCAGGTGTTGAAGGTTGGAAAACTATTGGCATTTGAGGCATCTCCGGACTTAGGCGCTGAAATTCGAGACCATAGTGGTCTAGTAGTAGCCCTGTCGGATGATCTTCTTGGCGAGAATGTGACCGTTCATTTGGGGTCCTCATTCCCTGTTATGGATTTTTCATGTTATTTCTTCAATGTCACCCCCTGCGATACAGTGTAAAGGGTTCCATCGAAGTTTTTTTTTAACAGTGCTTTGTGACATATGATCTTCTGGGCGTCCAATTTTTGAGTTGCTCGGTCTTTCTCATTGGAACCTTTGAAATACTTGCCATGCTTGAGGAGGTGCCAAATATCATAGTACCAACAATTGGCTAGCTCAGGATCTTCTTTGGTGATGAGCACAATATGGTAGCAGTGGGTTGGTTTATCTTGCTTTTGAACTAGGAAGGGGGTCATAATTATTCCTTCGGGCATATCGACCATTGAGGCAAAGGTAGTAAGGGCATCGACTAGGTTATTCTTTGCTCGAGGTAAGTAGTGGGAGGTGTTATCTTGGAACTGTGAGGCTAGTTCTTCTAAGTGGGCATGGAAGGGTTGTTGTTTCTCATCCTTGACTTTCCATTTTCTGAGCACTTAATCGATGATGAGGATAAAATCCCCGTAGACATCTAGGCATAATACCTTTCTTGAGAGAAACTTTGAGGCCTACCATATAAGCCTCGTATTCAGTCATGTTGTTGGTGCAGGGGAAATCCCATTTGATAGCGATGGGAGTGTGGGAGTAATCTGGGCCATCAGAAGTTTCCCAATGCCATATCCCTTTTTGTTGGCCGCGCTGTCAAAGAACATTTTCCATCGAAGGTTATCTTTATCATCGAAGAGGATGTTTTCATATGAGAATTTGGAGATCCAAACATGAGCTTCTTCCATGGGGTAGTCAGCGAGGTAGTCAGATATGGATCTTCCTTTCACGGCTTTTTGTGTGGCGTACACGATATCAAATTTAGTAAGGAGCATCAACCAACGGGCCATTCGACAGGATAAGGCGGGTTTCTCAAGCAGATACTTGATGGGGTCCATTCGGGATACAAGTTTGATGGGGAAGGCGAGCATGTAGTGTCGCAAATTTTGGGTGACCTAAATAAGTTCGATGTATGCCTTTTCTAAAGTAGTGTAGTTGACTTCATATCCGGTCAATTTGTGACTCGAGTAATAGATGGCTCTTTCTTTGCAGGAATCTTTAAGGTATTGGTCTATCAAAGCCCCAGCTGCAGTGTTGGTTATGGTTAGGTATAGAATCAAGGGGAGACCAGGCTATGGTGGCATGAGTACCGGAGGTTGGGTAAGATATTATTTGATTCGGTTAAAAGCTTCTTAGCAGGCCTCGTTCCAAATCTTAGTTGAATCCTTTCGGAGGAGTTATAAAATAAGTTCACAAATGGAATTTAATTGGCTGATGAACTGGATGATGTATTTTAATTTACCAAGGAAACCATGAACTTCTTTCTCCATTTGTGGAGGTGGCATCTCAAGTATGGCTTTCATCTTAGCAAGATCTGCTTCTATCCCCTTCTCACTGACCATGAATCCCAAGAGTTTTCCCTTTGTAACGCCAAAAATGCATTTATGTGGATTGAGTCTCATCCGATACCATCATAATCGTTCCTAAAAACTTTCAGAGAACGGGAACATGACCTTATCTAGTTTTGGATTTGATAATCTTATCATCCCATGGACCTCGACTTCTTTATGAATCAGAGCTTGTAGGATGGTTGTGGCAGCCCTCTGGTAGGTAGACCCAGCATTCTTGAGACCAAATGGCATAACAGTGTAGCAAAAGATTCCCCACAGTGTGATGAACGTGGTTTTCTCTTGGTGATCTGGGTGCATTTTGATTTGGTTGTATTCGGTAAAATCATCGACAAATTACTTTAGAGCGTGACTGGCTATATTGTCCATGATCATGTCGATATTAGGTAATGGATAATCATCCTTTGGAGAGGCTTTGTTCAAGTCCTGATAGTCTACACACATCCGAACTTTCCCTCCTGATTTTGGCACAAGCACTACGTTGGCTAGACATATGGGATATTCGATCACACGAATGAAGCCTACGCTCAGCTATTTGACCACTTCTTCTTTGACTTTGAGCGACCATTCGGTGGAGAGCTTTCTCAACTTTTATTTAACCGACTTGTAATCTGGGAGAGTAAGGATCTCATGTTGAGCTATTTCATTATCAATGTCGAGCATATCATCATAGGACCATGCAAAGACATCCATGAATTCCCTCAGTAATTCTTCAAGTTGTGCGTGCTCATGCTTGTTGAGGGTAGCCCGTATCCTAATCTCGTGCAATTGGCTACTAGAATAGAGGTTAACAACGACAGTTTCTTCTTCATTAACTTGAACAGGATTATGTTCTTTGTTATTAACCTTATTTAGATAAGTTAAGAATTATTTATTTGCAAAATCATCATCATCAAAAGTTTGATTAGAATCCAAACAATTAATGTAAGGCACAGCAAGATACTCAAAATCTTCATTTATTTCATTGATAGGAAAAATAACATTGAGAACCTAATCAAAGGAGGTCTTGATTACATTAGAGCAAGGATAGACAACAGAAGAAGAGATGGGGTAAATATTAGGGTTAGGTGGGATTTCAACAGGTAGAACTGGCACAGCATGCTAGTTGAGGAGAGGTGTATCAGTAGTTTTAATCAGGTGGGATGGATAAAGTGATGTAGTGCTTGAATGAACCATGGAGAGTGTCAGCCGTAGTGTCTGTAAGTTAAATGAATGCTCATTGTCACTTTCCTCTGTCTCTTTGATATCTTTGATGAGCAGTTATACATGGTGTTTGGAACTTTTGGCCCATGGGTAGCTGTCTCGAAAAAAGATCTCCATTCCAGGCTTTATCTTCTTGTCTGTATGGTCATATCATGGTTCCGAAAAGCTATAAAAGGGGAAGCCTTCATTATCTTTAATGAATCATCCATTCATGGAATTCCCTGGGATAGTCTGGATGCAGTCTAATCTTTTCTTTGGTCGAGACTTGCGGATCGTTCTGAGCTCTTGTTATGATGGTTGATACCCCAAACCACAAGGAGGGAAAGTTTTTTTTAGTATAATGGGCTCAATTATCCATTGTTGTCTTTGTCCTAGCCCCAGTCCAGGCATGAAGTGCATGTTTCTGAACATCTGAATCACATTGACGTTTCCATGAGGGTTGTATTCTGGATAAACCCTTTCTCTAAAATCGTCCCCTGCCGAGAGTAAAAGTGGCTCAACTCAGAATCCTGATAGAAGAATATGATTTGACCCGTGATGTATCTCAAGGATTGGATTCCTGGTACTTGCACCCTTGACATTGTCATCATCACCCAAAATGTTGATGTTTCATCAGCGAAAAACTCCAATTTCTGATGGAGTGAGGAAGATACACCCTTGATACTGTAGAGCCAAGGTCATCCATGCAACAGGTGGAAACAAGTTGGGGTGTCAGTAACATGGAATTCAATGATAGAGTTTATATGGCCAGCCCCTATTACAAGTTTTATGGATCCCATAACCTTTCGACGGGTATTATCGTAGGCACGTACAACAATTGAGGTTGGAGCGAGGTCACTTTCCTTCGGTCCTAAGCATTTGAATGTTCTTAATGGGAAAACATTCAAGGTGGATCCATTATCAATAAGCGAGACTGGTACAATCTTCCTCATAATTTTTACGGAGACATTGAGTGCATGATTATGGTTTGTCCCAATTCTCCGTATTTCTTCTTCGAAAAAGGATAGCATTCGAGTAGAGGTCAGGGATCCGACTAACTTTTTCGCTTCTTCTGGTGTGGTAGAAAGAGGAATTGTAGGTCTAGTGAGCAACTTGATCAAAGCATTTCTATGAAGTTGGAAAGACATGAAAAGCCCACATAGAGTGATGTTAGCTTAATTTTTCTTCAGTTGATCGAGGATCTTGCTCTCCTTGAGGGTCATCTCTGGCATAGGAAGGTTTTCAACACCCTTCCCTTTGTCATTGGTTAGGAGTAATCTTGGGATCTGGTAATGCCTTCTTGATCTGGTCATGTGATTTACTGAAGAAGGGAAGGACATGAACCCTGTTTCTTCATCAATCTTGAGTTATTCTTCCACCTTGTTTATTTCTCCTAGGAGTTTTTCAAATGATATCATCACAGACATGTCAGCTAACGGTCTAGTTTTCTCTGAAGCTTTCTCTCCATTTGAATCTTTGAATTATTCCCCCATCCGGTGGCAATAATTATATCTTTCCATGTAAAGTCAATGTATTCCATAACTTTAATGGCTTCTTCATACAGGTCCTCCCATTTTATGGGGAGGTGTAAGGGTGAAGGGACCAGGTGCCCTTGTAACTTCAGAGTATCGAGTAACTCTATCATACTGCAAATATTATTAGTTCGCCTGAATAATTCTTCCATGATCTGGACAACATCATTTAAGTTGACTTCATCAATAGGTACCACCTAACTTTCTAACTCTCGGGCCCATTTCCATGCTTCCAAGAACAGTGTACTGAACCTCTGGTAATTAATGATCATCAGTGAGGGCAATTTGAGCCCGAACTCTAAGAGTTGTTTTAATACATCCAATAACTCCATACTTCCATTTTTAGAATGGGTATGGACAGGGATGCATGCTCTAGTAAGGAGTGACAGTGCCTGATCAGAGAGGCTAGCAGGGTGTAGGAGGAAATATGGGCAAATTTGGAGAGGTTTGGGAGTGTATATGGGTGTGATTTGAGTTGAGGGATCAAATTCTGGGTTCTCTTCTAAGAAGATGGCATTGGCATGTTTTAGGAGTGGGTTGTGAGTAGTCTTTGGGTTAGGATTGGATGGTGGGGCAATGGTACCCCGATCAATTAGACCTTGTATTATGTTTCGAAGGTGAAAGCATTGGTCGGTGGTATGGTTAGCAGTTTGATGAAAGGTGTAGTGGGAATGTGTCTTGAAGTTTCTATGGAGTGGATTTGGAAATACACGGGGGTATAAGGGTTTGATAAGGTTTCATCTTAACAGGGCTTGATAAACATTGGAGAGAGGATCATGGAGCTCGGTGTATTCCTTTTGGATGGGACATGGCGGCTTTCTGGTTCCCATGAGGTGGTTGGTTGAGAGATGTTGTTGATAGTTGAAACTGTAGCATTGACAGGTTTGTCATATTTTCTAGGAGTGAACTGCCCGGACACTTTCTTTAGTTCAACTTCTGTTTTTGCAAGACCTTCCTCGATTTCTACTCCTACTTCTCTGAGAGCTCAAATGTGGGGATAGTATTTTCCTCCCATTGTTGCTCGGACATGGGGTAATAAATTCTTCTTCACTATGTTGACTTATTCTTCCTAGGATGGACGATTGTCATAGTGCCTGCTTTTTCCCTTTATCGGGATATGAAGTTACTTACTGATTCCCCAGAGTTCTGTTTGAGTAGTTTTAAATCATAATGGGTGACCTCAATAACTTTGATGTATTTATACTGTGACATGAATTCTCAGGCTACATCTTCCCAACTACGGATTTTGGATTCCTCAAGAGATAAAAACCATCGTAGGGAGATATCTTTCAAAGTTTGTTGAAATAATTGGTCCATCACTTCTTCAGGAGCCCCTAGGGCAGTCATAGAACGGTGATAACTATGAAGATGAACAATCAGGGGTCCACTTCCTCCGAATTTCTCGATATTCGGCATCTTGAACTTCTCGATTAACCTCGCTTTAGGATAAGGATACATGTGGGTGTAGTCCATGTAATTCCCAGAGATTCTAACTTGGTCAAACTTCTTAGTTAGCATTTTGAGATCTTCTTTGACCTTTTACAATTCTTTTTCTTTTGGATTCATGATTATAGGAAAGTTATCCCCATGGTGGGAAAGTTTTGGCGTAAGAAGCTGGGCAGGCGGTGGCCCATTAGTAGGACGGTCACGTGGAGCATGCTGATACTCTTTGAGAACCCAAATAGGCTCAGGTGGACCCATAGTGCGAGGGAATAGGGACTCGGGATCTTGAGGAACAGGAACCTGGTCTCGTTGCATCTTTTGGACCTCAGTCTAGAGGTTGTCAATCTTGGACACAAGCTAAGACTGCCGTCAGATCTAGCTGCACGACTGGTACTTGATTTGTGTTCTCTATGGAAAGTGGATGGATTCTGGACTCGAAAGAAGTAGCAGCGCACAGACAGAATTCCAAGGTGATTTGACTGAAGATTGAAGACAATAAGGAGCCAGTCCAAGGGCATACAATCGACATGAGAAGGTGTAAAATGGGATTCATTTTTGAAAAAAGAATAATGAAAATAATTTTAACAATTTTTTTGAGATTGAAAGACAAAATATTTCTTGATTTTTGATAAAGAAAGGAGAAATGTTTTTAGATTTTTGATAAAGATAGGAGAAATGTTTTTGGGATACGGGTCTCAGGATGATTATTATAATTATTATATTCTCATTTGTATTAAGTTATTCTAAATAAAAAATGAAATGCCAAACAGGACCCGAGCCAGGAACAGTTTGGTTTGTAAGATATGTTAAGCTATGGTTAGACTTGTAACGAGGCTCATGGGAGGGGTCCCATTTTTAAAATGCACAAAAATTTAGGCGGAAGGCCGACTCAAAAATTTAGTAGAGTTTCGGGTCAAAATCATCTATCTAACATGTGTGTCCTAGGCTTGACACCTATATGTGGCTATGCAGTTGGTTGGGTGAATTGGAAAGGGTTCCCCCTTTGGTGTGACTTCCATGATATACATCTTTCTTTTGAGGGAAATCGGTACGTATGGACAAGACATTTGATATACCTGAGTGTACGTAAATTACCTCGCTATATACCTCGTGGGGACGGTATGTGTGAGAGCGAATTCAATATACTCGGCGTACGTGAACGAGTTACCTATGATATACCTCCCGTTATGACTTTGGTCAAGTGGTACAATGCCGGGGAACCGTTTGATATACGTCGAAGGTACTTGGCCAATGGAAGGTGAGAGTCATATCGCTTAGGCTAACTGCGCCCTACCGAACCAGTGCCCATCATGAAGTGACCCTCCAGTTACTAGACAAAATTCGGTAAATCACAATGCTCTTTGGTGATGTCGTGTGAATCACGCAAGATTCTCTTATTATTATCTTATAATGAGAGTATATTTCTTGATCATTTCAAACATGGAGCAAATTCCAAGTACAAATGGTATACCAAGTATGGATGGGTGATGCGTGAAACATGTGGTTATATGTGATCCTAGCTGCACGTGGTATGAAGTGTCTATGGAGAATCTTCTACAAGTGTGTGAATAGAAGCATAAGCATGAGGTACACATGAAAAGGGGAACATGCAAAGTAGGGGACTATATAAGAAAATAGAACACCCATGTAAATAGAGTCCATCCCTCTTAAACAAAAGTCCCCAGTGGAGTCGCCACTGTGGCCATCCCTGATCCTCGCGGAGAGAGAGAGAACAGGGTCATCTCCATGGTGAGAGGATCTTGGTCTCGCGCATCCCTCTCGAGAGAGTTTTGGCCATCGTCGGTGATATGTGAGGTGAAAAATATAGAGAGATGGAGTCGTCGGTCTATTTTATTCAGAGCAGACAAAATAAGGTAGAGCCATACCGAAGGACAATATCCAAAGACAAACTGATACATAAGAAACTAAAAAGTGATTCGATTAGGGTTCAGAGGGTATGTTACGAAATGGGAAGGTGTTAGGCACTCATTCCTCCCTTGCGGTCTCTCATGGATTTGTTGTTATTTTCCTCAATTTCCCCGTGATATGTGTGCATGTGTATATGTAGTGGAGATAGGAATCATCGACCTGTATCATGGAAGAGATAAATCGAGTCATCCATAAGAATGTTCCTAAAAGTAATATTAGAAAATATGATTTATGCGATTATCCTTGTGTTGATCGTTATGATGGAAAGATAACGTGTATGGAATAATACACCATCAAGAACAAATATATGTATATGTAAATATATAGAATCTAAGAGAATTAAGTTAAAGAATTAGAAAAATAGAAAATTGGAAAAATAGGACTCGAGTCTCAGGTTTTACCCCGAGACGCCTACGTTGCTTATGGAGACATCAAAGTCCACGTAATTCTCATACAAAATAAGGGGCGAGGTTTATTCCATAAATCCAATCGGGGACTTCTTTTATGTGTGTGTGTGTGTGCATGTAAAAAGGTGTTTTAGTTGTGAGAAAAGTGTGAGAAAGGTGGGAGAATTCCCATTGGAATTTATGAGCAAACCCTCTTTTTCTTATTTTTTTGGTTTTTTATATGAAAAATAAGAGATGTACAATAATACTAAATAAAAATTATATTATGATATGTAAGATGGGGAGAAAAAGTGCTAAGTAATAAAACAAGTTAATGAAAATTTAGGAGAATTTAAAGAGAGAGTTGAGAAAGTTGGACCGTCTTGAAGATCTTGAGCTTGATCTTGAATGTTGGAGAGCAACACTTACACTTGGATGATGATGGAGGGTAGTTAATTCTCCAAATTTGATGAAAAAGATGATGAAAAGTGAGGGTTGAAAAGGTATTTGGATGTAGAAATCACGATGACTTCGGGAGAGGATTTCTATGTTCGCTGAGTGTGATGGATCTTAGAACTTGGGTCCCTTTGCAATGAGGTCAGGCCCTCCTTTTTATAGGCCCAGGGAATTAACGATTGGCATAGGCTTGGTCCTGCCAATTGACAGGTTTTTTTAGGCACACTACTGCTAGGAATGATTTGGAACCTACCTTTTGGCAATCTCTTTCAGGTTCCTTCGAAAAATGATCGTAAAACACAAACCGTTGATGTCAATCGTGCACATGGAAAACCAATGGAAAGTTACTTCCGAGACCTTTGAAAGTACTTGGAATGCTCCCGAGTTCGGGAGTTGTATTTGGGACAAATGTTGCTTGGAAACGCTCGTTGTTCCTTTGGACGGGGGATCGTCGGATGCAAACTGATCGTTCATCTGCATAGCAAGTCAGAATCGTGCACGGGGTAGACCGTTGGAAATGTTATGAGATGAAATTATACATTCCAAATAGTTTAACTCGGTTTGGGGAGTTGACTTTGGTCAATAGGAGCTAGGAAGCATCCGGTGTCCTTTCGGAGTAAAACAGATTATTTATCCGTACCGTAAGTCCGAATCGCGTACTGGGCGGACCGTTAGAAAGGGGTTTCAGTTCCCTTCGAAGAATCATTCAATCTCGATCTAGCCTAAGGGTTGACATTGGTCAAAATGAGTCTGGGAGCGTTTGGTGGCCTCTAGGTCAGGTTTCGAGGGAAAATGGGTTGTGTGTCCACACCATAAGTCATAATCGTCCACGGGACAGACCGTTGGAATGGGGTTTCAGCACCCTTTGAGAATTCATTCAGTCTCAGTCATGTTGAAGAGTTTTAATTTTGGTCAAATGAAGCGTGGGAGTGCCCGATGGCCTTTAGCTCAGTACCTAGGGTATGCCATAGGTTTTTAGTTATGAAGGGAGGTGCTAGGGACCTAAGGAGAGGTTAGGGGGTGCTAGAATGGGGTATCTAAAACTCCAATTTCACAAGTGTTAATTCTTAAAAACACCATTAAGTTACCCACAGTAACTTCTTAAGTGTTTTTAACAACTAAACACCTTTATTCTTCTCAATGGAAAACATATTTATTTCAATACATTTATTTTCTAGAATCATTAAACATATAAGACTACTTTACAAGAAAAACAAATTTCTTTATTAACACATTTAGTCTTGAAATCTTACATTTTTTACACATCACAATACTCATTACACACCTTAAGGGATGAATTTTCTTATTTCTTCATTCCATGTTTAAACCCAATAAAGCCTTCATTAAACTTGTTTTGATGTCCACTATCAAAATACTAAAAGTTTATATGCATCAGGATATGGATTTTCAATCCTAAAATCCTATCATATGAGTTAAACAGACATTTAATTCTAGAAATTTGTAATACTTGCAAAAATATACTTTCAAGGCATAAAAGAAATTTTATTTCTACAAACACAACGAATTTCCATGCTCATAAAATCTTCATATTTGCTAGAAACTTCGAAACATTGTCTCACCAAATATTTTAGAAAAATCAACATCATTTTCAAATATTTTATTTCATAAAATGCTTAACATCAAACTTCTAGAAAATGAATCATTTTCATAAAAATCTCAATCTTTATTTCAAGAAACCTTGAAATTTATATTCTTCATTTTTCTAAAAAAGGGAATTTTCCCAACATTTTCATTTCATAAAACTGTTTATAATAAATTGGTATAAAACCCATCATTATTTACCTAAGCATCCTACTCTTAATATTCTAACAATCAAGACTACAAATACATAAAATAGTCTTAATCTAAGAGTAGATTTTTTCCACCTTAATGAAGGTCAATCAAAGGTAGGTGTGGAAGATCTAAGAAGATGGAAAGCCCCCACCTCAAAAGGTGTCCTCGAGGGGTTTGCTCCACTTAAGGGCATGTTCCATCCAGCTTCCAAGTAAGAATCCTTCAAAACCCTCGTCAAACTCCATGAAAGCTTCCATTTCCATGTTTAAGAAGCCCCAATAAAAGCTCCATAATTTCGAAGCTCTACTCCTCCATGGTTGAAATAGGTATCTAGGGTTTGGATATGGAGAAGACTGGAAGAATATGATGGTGTATGGTGAAGGAATAGTGATGGAATGATGGTTTGGGGTGGAGAGAGGTGCACCACCATGAAGGAAGACAACCCCATCTCTCACTCTTCCAACTTCAATTAACAAAAAATAACCCAAATACACACTTATAAAATAACCCCAAACCTTCCAGATCCACTTTTTACCCATCCGGGCTTACCAGATTTCGACAACTCAATAATCCAATGGCAAAAAATGTGACAATGCACAAGGGCAAGTCGAACTAAATATTCTTGTGAAACCTCATTCGAACGAGATTCACCCCTTGTTTGAACAATATGTGCGTCTCATTCGATCCCTTGCTTCTAACGACCATCGAACGAAGTATCCAGTTGAGTTATTTGATATTTTTAAATTGAGATTGCATTGGTTTATAGTTCTGATCTATCAAGTAAATCCCACTTAAACAATGGGGTTGATCTTTCCGGAAGCGGATCTGTTAGATTTTACCTTCTTCAGTGTCTTCCCTCTCATAGATGAGGATACACGGATGTTAAGACAAGAGACTCTAATTGCAACAACTTTCCCTTCCCTAGCTATTTCTCTCAAGGCATCGCTCTTAGTAGGAGGACATCATATTCAAGAACTGATTTAGTAATAGACTAGTGCCTCTAGTCTTATTTCCCATGGGAAGGGATCCTTTATCTGACAAAAAAAACCCTGATTAGTTATGCAGTGGGATCTCGTTCGAAGCTCGTTTGATCCCTTGCTTCGAAGGAGCCTTATTCCTTATTCAAACGACCCAACTTTCGTTCCAACGAACCTTCTTATACTTCCTTAATTTTTCTCCAAATTTTAACCCATGACTTCCACTAATTATCATCAAGTCTCCAAAAATAGTCAAATCATAATATAATCCCCATTATAATTATCCAAATATCAAGATTCTCATTTTAGTTTAACTTATGCAGGAAGATAATTAAAATACTAGGGCGGGGTATTACGAACTTCCCTACTTTGGGAATTTCATCCCCAAAATTCTCGATCCATCCATTCTTCAAATTCTTAAGGTTTACCAACTCCCATTCTATGTCATAGAAACCCTCTAAGACAAAATCATCGAAGGCCTTAATAACTAAGATTACGTCACATGTCCTTACTTGGGGTTTGTCACCAAAGGCTCAACATACGACATGCTTTAATACTCACTAATTCTCTAACTATGAACGTCACATAACCGATTCTAAGTTTCCACGCACTTGATGGCCATGGTCAATTGAGTCTTAGGACTACCTTTACTAATACCCAAGCATACCGACGCCTTCATGGGCAACTCACTCTAGTGATCGATGCTCACCCAAGAGTGTTCCACTATATGACCAATCAAAAAATTCATCATCAATAACCATTTCCAATCTTAGGACTACAAATCCTGTATCCCATGAATTTTAAGGTTATCCAAACAACACAAATTTTGCTTGAGCTTGACATTATCGATAAATTTCTAATTTCTCACTCCAAAAAGTAATACACCTACCAAATAATCACCGCACACTCAGATGATGCCTTCTTCTTTGTCACTGTAATGAACCTAGTACTACTCTAGGCGTATCACCTTTGTGCACTCATTTGAGACACACCAATCGACATGCTGTGGCAAAGCAACAATGTGTGCTAATTTTTCCTCGATTTTTAATACTATACAAAATCCTTAAGTCATCATCCTGCTCTTTCCAACCAAAGTCACCGATTACCATGCCAGTCAGTCGAAAGGTCACTAATCCTAAGAAAGTCCATTACTACGAGCAAACCATGTGGATGAAATCTCAGCCACCCATACATTGAACCTTGTGTAAAATCAAGAATACCCCGCATAGGGTGCACCCAGCTACCGAGTTTTATTGACCATACAGGGTCCACCTGCGCTGGACCAGGCATAACCGCACCATATCATGACATGGTACCAATTTGAGCCACTAAAAATGTGAGAATACCTATCCCAAATTACTGAAATTGAAAGGGACATATAAGAGCCAAAAGGAATATACAACTATTTTGAGAAGATCCTGTCCGTACGCGTCAGACTATGATTTACGAAGCGAACCTATGTCATATTCTCAATGTATAATCACTCATCCAAGAAATTCTTACTGGTTATAAACCTAGCCACATACCCTAGCTTGGGTCACTAACCGTGAAGAATCCAATTGCGACCATTCATCCTCATAAGACAAAGGCAATGTACGAACCCGCTGTACCCTATAAAGTCAATGCTCAACTTCCCTCTTTGGGAGTAAGTACCTCCCCCTCACATCCTTGACACACGTAAACCACTCTAGTTGGAGAATTCCCAACGTCCTCATTTACACTAACCTAGTCCAATAACCGATGACGGCATCTCCAACCTACTATGCCTTGGTTATTGTAATCACAACCCCAAATCCCCTGAGGCGGTATTCCTTTCAAGAGAGACATTCACTTTATTTCATCCTTTCACTATACGAGATTGTCATGAAGCTTACTTCCAGGTTCTACCTAAACTAAACTCGAGTGCCAACCACACCCGTTGTCATTGGCATTCTGAGGGTAACAACGTATCACACATTGCTATAACTTTTAATCCATACTAAATTGGAAGGATGTGACAAGAACTAGTCCTTACCTTAATAAGGATACCCTAGCATATTGTCAACACACGCAAACATTCTAGTCATGCTTCGGCATGACCCGACCTTGGTTGCCATTTTTGAGTCTCCACATGGTGTCATCAACGTAAGTCTCAAATACATTTTCTAGTACAACTCAAAATCGAAAGTCACAACACTAATACTAGTCATTTCACGACATCCAAGCATTATGCCCATAATGATACAAGCTTTCAAGTTCTCTTAGGAGGTTACACCACCTATATATGCCGATTTCAGAAGCTGAACCTGGCATGTATGCTATTTGACTCTTTTAAACCTTGACCAACGGCTTAATATCATCACCTGAACTTCAACACAATCATTACTACGATGCTAATGCTTCTTCATACTAGAATTAACTTATCTCCTAAGGACACTAGGCAGATTCTATATAATCTTCTTTAAGACTTGACACGATTTCATCATTCATACATTGGTCATTGTAGGTGCGCTCTATAAACCTCTTAATACCCTCATCATGATTAATAGGATCTCTCAAGGACACTGGTCCATGAGCTTCTACATATCGTTAATCTTAACCATCAAACAACTCAAGGAGTCATAACAGTCGATTTTTATCCCCAAGCCGCATGCAATTAGTCCTATGGACACTCCAGTATACCCTTAAACCACACTCACACTAGGATTACCTTGCACCTAGCCATTATTTCGGAGGCTAAAATGAGTCTTTACACATAGATAATAATATCATCTTTCTTTCAAATGACTATGACTATATGCTACGTATAAACCACAACTAAGGATCCTATTCCTTGAAATCCCATCATATTTTTTAAAACCCTGACATATAAGACTACCTAGAGTTCACTCCTAATCCTCCTCAACCATCATTGTTGCGTACGTAATACTTACCATATTTTTCATGTAACTCTCGTCATACCCTACATAGTAGGACCTTTAACCAAGAATCACCATGTCACTTGCTTATAATAATACTATCTTACCGACTTAGACCGAGTACACATCCCAAATGTTAACCAATAAGGTCCATTATGCCCATTGAATCATCAATTTCCTTATGGAGGGATACTATCGCAAGGATATAATTCACGTAATCATATCATCTATAATAACTACCCAAAATTACATAGTCAAAGAACTTAATGCTTTTATGTCACCAATCATCCCTATTTAGGTATAACTCATTAGCTACCTAATCTGCATGGCTGAGTTTACATGAGTCATATTTCTAATTCATTAGATATCATTAATCATTCTCTACATCTGAATTGGCTTCTCATACCATTATGAGTTGACACACAAGCACCTCACACTGAAAACCTACAATGTCGCCACTATTGGCTTGCGTGAAAACTCACAAATTATTAGCATATTTAAATCAGAAGCTTGGAAGTGATTAACGACAATTAAATTGGTCGTTTTACACTTGACAAGAAATTATGTCATCGTGCTAACCTTTTTGACTTCACGATTAAGGAAACGAACTAAACCGTCACCAGAACTACTGTGACTGGCCCAAACTAACACCGACATCAATAGATCAACTACCAACCTCACCACGTCACTCCCTAAAGGAACCTTGAACCTAAAGCTCTGATACCATTTATAATGCCCCGATATGGATTGACAAGTTCCTCGTAGTCAACCTGATCTAACTCGAGCATTAGGTGTGAACTGTAATGAAACAACCTATATAATGTTTCTAATCAAGTTTTATTAACTAACATTGCACTTACTTAGCATGCGATTCCTATTTCAAATCAAACTACGTGATGAACCCATGCGAAGCACCCCTGGAGTCTAAGCATACGGAGCTACTAACGTAAAATAAAAGAGAGTACTTCCATGTACAATGCTCTTAAAATATTAAACCGCTCCCAACATGTCATAACAATATGAGGGAGTGAGCCGAATGCTCAGTGGGAAATATGCAAAAATGCAATATGAAATCGAATGACAGAAAGAAAACTCTAAGACGTTATACGTACGTGCGCATGCAACTACCTTGTATATATATATAGAAATACTCATACATATACTTAATACATGAAACAAATTTACTTTCGAAAACCTTATTTATCAAGATTAATTCGCCCTAAATTTGTAGAAGACTTTCGTTTTCTCATTTTGACATTTGTCTCTTTTATTTAACAAACGCGGTTAAATATTTGAAGCAACTCCACTTGGTTTGAACGAAAGCGATTTCTTTATTGAAATTACCCTATTCATTTGTACCAATCCACATTAGTATTTTCATTAAAAATCATCCTTAGAACGCAAGTTGAAACCGTGTTAGAAAACATTTATTTAGCCTTTGAAAACATTTTACAACACACCTTTGTGTTAATTATGGGTTAAAACTCTTAGGTTACTTTACCACTGATTTGCCCACTTACTTTACAATTCTTTACCTTATGGACATTAATCAATTACACATTTACTTTTACATTTTTTCCTTTATCAGAACCTTTAATAATTTATTCAATTTAGGTTGTCTTAACACATTTTCACCACACAACCAATTTCATTACATGTTCCTTATTCCTTTATCTTTTCTCAGAATCTTCTAATAACCTCATATTTTAATGGGCTCCACATCGCTAGTTACGTGCACCATATGCTCTTGATAGTGGTTTTGGGTCTTTCACACTAGGCCTCCGAGCCCTCCTTAATTTTTTCGGTGTCATCTGAGTTCCTTTTTAATGTGTTTTAATATTTTTCAAATGTACACATTATTCCACCTTTCATTTTACCTGACTGAAGCCAAACCCGGGGTTCCACCCCAACTTGTGTTACACTTTGAAAATCATCATTTTAAGTTCTTTACGCTTTAGCCTTGCTTTTTTTTTCTAAAAAAAAATGTTCATTAGGACTATCCTGTGTCACACCCTTTTCAACATTTTGATTTCATAAAAATGTCCACCTTACGTAAAATTACCATTTTACCCTTTTGTTTCCAAATTCACCTCTTACTCTAATTTCACAAGTGTTAATTTTTCAAAAGACCATTAAGTTCCACACTAACTTCTTAAGTGTTTTTAACATCTTTTTAACCCTTTGAAGTAAAATTCTTCTCAATGGGAAGCATCTCTATTTCAATACGTCCATTTCTAAGAATCATTAAACATATAAGATTACTTTATAAGAAAACTCTATTTCTTTATTAACACTTGTAGTGTTGAAATCTTATATTTCCTACACATCACAACACCCATTATACACACCATAAGGGATGAATTTTCTTATTTATTCATTCCATGTTTAAACCGAATAAAACCTTCCCTAAACTTGTTTTACGTCCATTATCAAAATACTACAAGTTTATATGCAGGATGAGATTTATTATAAATACAAAAAGCCTATCATATGGGTTAAAACCATATTTCATTATAGAAATTCTTAATACTTGCCAAAATACACTTTCAAGGCATAAAAGATATTTTATTTCTTTAAACTCAACAAATGTCCATGTTATTCATTTTTTCAAGAAACTTTGGAACATTATCTCACTAAATATTTTATCAAAATCAACATTATTTTCAAATATTTTATTTCATAAAATGTTTATATCAAACCTCTAGCAAATTACCCATTTTCAGAAGGATCCCAATCTTTATTTCAAAACAAATTGAAATATGTACTCTTCATTTATCTTAAAAAAGGTCATTCTCCTAACATTTTTATTTCAGAAATTTTTTTATTATAAATTGTTAGAAAACCCATCATCATTTTTCTAAGAATCCTACTCTTAATATTCTAACAGTCAAGAGTACAAATACATAAAATAGAGTTTTAATCTAAGAGTATATTTTCCCCACCTTAATGAAGCTCCATTAATGGTAGGCATAGATGATCTAGGAAGATGGGAACCCCCACCTCCTAAGGTGGCCTAAAGGGTGTTTCTCCACTCAAGGGCATGCTCTATCTAGCTTCCAGGCAAGACTCCTTCAAAATTGTCTTCAAAGTCCATGAAACCTTCCATCACCATCTTCAAAAAACCCAAAGAAAAGATCCATAATTTTATAGTTGTACTCATACATGGTGGAAATGGGCATTTAGGGTTTTAAGATGGTGAATACTAGATAAATATGATGGTTTATAGTGGAAGAATGCTGGTAAAATGGTTGTTTGGTGGTGGAGAGAGGTGCACCACCATGGAGGAAGACCAATCCCTTATCTCTCACTCTTTAAACTTTAAATAACAAAAATAACCCAAATACATCATTATAAAATAACCCTAAACTTTCTGGAAAGTTTAGGGTCATATGGGTTTACCAAATTTCATTAACTCAACAATTTAATGACAAAAAATGTGACAACGCGCACGGATAATTCAAACTAAAAATTCCTGCGTAACCTCATTCAAACGAGATCCATCCCTCATTTAAATGATATGTACATCTTGTTAGATCCCTCGCTTCTAGTGTCCTTCGAACGACCCTAATCAGTTATGCAATGGGATCTCGTTCAAAGCTCGTTTGATCCCTTGCTTCGAACGAGCCTTGTTCCTCATTCGAACGACCAAACTTTCATTAGAATTCCTTTCTTATATATGCTTAATTTTTCTCCAAATTTTAACCTGCAACATCCACTAATTATTATCAAGTCTCCAAAAATGGTCGAATCAGAATATAATCCCCGTTATAATTATCCAAATCTAAAGGTTATCATCTTAGTTCAATTTATGTGGAAAAACAATTGAAATATTAGGGCGGGTATTAAAATAGGTGTTGCATTTATATTGACTGCTCATCATGCCTTATATTATATCATGTAGTGTAATACTTTATTTAGTACTAAAATTTCAGCCTCATTTTATTATAGCATGTGTATTATCATTAAATTCAAACTCACTAGAGTCAGAACGATCTTGTTTATAAATCAGTTTGCTTGTTTATCCCGTTGGGCATGCAAGTACAAGTTGACCGGATTATGGACAGTCCCTCCTTCCGGAGTACACTTCGTCCTATCCACCTATTAATCCTTCAAATCGGCATATGATTTGAACCAAATTTTGTGGACATTCACTTTCTTTGCCCTGTTAAGTCTATTTTTATCCCTCTGGGCAAGTTATTTTTCTTGGGCCTCTTTCTCCACGCAGTCATTCCACTGGATGACGGGTGTTTCATTATTTTTTACAACTTTATATTTCAAAGAAAAAATATCATAAATTGTTGTCCCCACTGGAAAGTAATGCTTCTGAAGGTTTGTTCGAAAGGTTTTCAATTGATTAGCTACTCGGGAAAGAACTATTCCCTTTGAACCAGGTGGGAATGTAAACTTTTTACAAAGTTAATCCCATAAGTCATCCTTTATTCCACAATCAACATTCTTCCAATTGTCTACCCCCTAATTTTCACATTCATCTTTTTGTGAGGTAAACATCAATCTTTAAAAATATGGACAACATTTTTGTTACCCGTAGGAATCTCGGTAAGAGAGAATTTAATGTTTTTTTATCTTGTGGTTGGGATTTATCGGTAATGGGAGTTGGGGGAGTTATATTAACAGGGTTTGTGGAGTTTTATGGCTCAGAGACGGTGTAGGCGGAATAGAAAAATGAACCTACTACATAGTAGATTATCGAGACACCATTGGTTCGAGGAATTCAAGTTGTGGTTTAGGATCGGAATGAGATAGAGGAGGAGTATCATTATTTATTTGATTATCTTTGAACCTATTTGAAATTTCGTACAAATAAATAATAAAATTTAGCGAAGAATGTATGACAATCATATTTAAGACTACACACATAATCACACACACACACACAAATATATATATATATATATATATATATATATACACACACACACGCACACACGTGCGCGACTAGGCTCTACTACGAACGACACCCTTGTGGATGTAGGGCAGAACGATTTTTAAAAATTAGAAAACAACATTTTTTTGAAGTCATTTTTTGTAGGCTATTAATATTTCAATGAATCTCACAAAAAAATTAGCTCAAAACAAGTTTTTATTCTATTTATGAAAAATAGGCCGAAATCTTACTAAATTTTGGCCTATTTTATATAATAGCAAAATAATTACTTTAAGTTTATTTTGTTTTGGGGGGTTCATTTAAATGTTAATAACCCACAAAAAATCACTTCAAAATTTTTTAATTCCTACTTTTTAAAAATTCGTTCGCACAAGAGTCTTCCTCATTTGAGTCAGACTCTCTCTCTCTCTCTCTCTCTGTGTGTTTATATATATACACCTTAGCAAGAGTACGGTTTACATCCACTTGGTACTACATTTTAAATATTTGTGAAAAGATGGGTGTGGACAACGGAACGAAAGTGTATTAATTATTGTCGTATAAGTGTCCGTGACAGGAACTCGAAATCCTTTATTCTTCATGTTTTTTCAGCTCACATTTAATGTGTATATGTTATGAGATGTCATAATTTGAGTGGATGCACTATTTATGAAATTGTATCCAATATTGATGGATACTTTATGGTTTTCTAATAGTGTCGCTAACGTCAGTGCACAGTCGGGGTTATAAATGTGAAATATATACTCTATTGTATTATCCCAACATTCAGGGAAGGAAAGTAGTATACGACCGAAAATGTATAGTTGTGAGAGATCAACTCCACAATCTATGAGGAAAATAAATTGTTCAATTTCTCTATTCCCATATTGGTAAATAGGCGTCCCCTCTATATGTCGCGCACTAATAAAAGTGGTTTTTGTTCGGGCCATGTGTAACCTCTCGGTTTTCCATTGAAAGTAATTATTATCATGACTCATTTTTTCTCAGAAGATATAAAAATGGAGGGGTTTAAATAGGAACATTTTTATCTAATGTGAATAAGAATACAAAAAAGGTATAAAAAATGTCACCATGCATGGGAGAACGTACAAATACTAGGAGTAAAGCCGCCAATTAATCCTAAAATTACAATGAGTCCACCATGTAATTTATGCTTTCCAATTAATCAATCAAATACAACATGTCCAATATTAGTTAAATTTTAATTCAAGTAATCCTTTATTTACTATTTATCCACCAATGTGCAAGCCCTTCCACCAATTTTTATTCCCCCAAACAACAACCACTTAAGGAAGCGGTGAACACGGACACAATAGTTAACCAAGAAGATATATGCACTAAAAAAAATAAAACAATGCGCAAACTCTTAATGAAATAAAGTATTATTCTTCAAGTTAAGATATCATTCATTTGCACAATGTTAACATCAACTAGTTAATATTTTCCAATTAATCAATCAAACACAACAAATCCAATTTTAGTTCAATTTTAATTAAATTAATTCTAAAATTACTATGTATCCATAAATGTGATGGCCCCTCCACCAATTTGTGTGCACCTAAATAGCAACCACTTGAGGAAGGGGTGAATATGGAAACAATAGTAAACCTATTTTTATAAGGCAATTGTACATAAAAAAAGATAAGTAAAATTATTTGAGTAAAGAAAACATCTATAATCAGTGTAAAGAAAATATCTAGAATCACTTGAGCTTCAACGATTGTTTTCTAGTGCCATGCACACATGCAACAAGAAGAAAAAAATGCTATTATTCAATTAGAAGTAAACACTACAATTGTATTGTCATATCCCCAACAACATACACGACCATATACATAAACAATTGAAAATAAATTACTAACATTTTTAATTATTTACCATCGAATGACTTTTTCTAATATACACACCCACATGAGTAAACATTTGCATACATATTAACCCCTGGATGGATTTTAGCTCTTTAAAAGGCGATGGATGCAAACGTTAAATCAATTTATAATTGAATAAAAATAATATTTTTTAATAAACATGCGTTAAAAAATGTAAATACCTTAGTCAGTCATATCTTTAAATAAATTTTCAACCACTATAAAAACAATTTTGTTTAATAATTTTTTTTAATCAAATTGTAGCCTTAAAGTACATTACATAGTTGATGGAAGTTAAGGTAAAGGAACAAGATGATAATTTCAAGTTTATTGAAAATTATTTCACACAAAAATGAACACAGTGTGTCAAAGCTATTTCAACTATTGCATAAACAATTAAATGAAATCCCTAATTGAAAATTATTTCCCCCAACATATTTAGAAATAAATTTTTCCCTAATTGAATAATTTTAGGAAATGTTTAGGGTTAAATCCATGAAAGACCTAATTAAAGAAATTTTATGGTTAAATCCATACACAAAACATATGTATACATACATATATATAAAGAACATATACATTTATAATTATGGGGAATTTAACAAAAGTCCATAAAATATTTTACTTAAAACTTTTAATACGACATAATATCAAAATTAATATTTAGTGCTTGGTAGTGACATTAGTATAGAAATAGTGACATTAACTATGAGTTCAAGTAATGACAATATCCATGCAAGAATGTCTTTATTAGATTAAAAACATTTTTAAATAATATTGATATATACATTAAATGAGAGTTTTTTCCAAATGTGAAATATATTTATGTGTAGACACCCCATTCTAATACCCCTTAACCTCTCCTAAGGTCCCTAGCACCTCCCTTCATCATTGCAAACCCAAGTCATACTTCGAGTACTGACCTAAAGGCCATCGGGCCCTTCCAGGATCCGTTTAACCAAAAGTCAAACTCTTCAGCTCGACTGAGACCGAATGAATCTTCAAAGGGCACTGAAACCCCTTTCCAACGATCCGTTACCATGAGGACGAATGACCCATTTCCCCCGAAACTCGATCAGGAGGTCACCGAATGCTCCCAAGCTCCGTTTGACCAAAGTCAACTATTTAGCTCAACCAAAACTGAATGAATCTTCAAAGGTTACTAAAATATCTTTCCAACGGTCCGTCGCGTGCGCGATTCTGACTTATGGTACGGACAAACGATCTGTTTTACTCCAAAAGGTCACCGAGCGCTTCCAGGCCCCAGTTGACCAAAATTAACTCCCCAAACCGAGTCAAGATCTTTGGAATGTCGAAGTACATCTCCTCACCTTTCCAATGGTCAGACCTATGTGCGATTCCGACTTACCATGCGAACGAACGATTTGTTTGAGTCCAACGATCCCCTTTCCAAAAGACCGACAAACGCTTTCGAGCAACATTTGACCCAAAGTCAAAACCCGAACCAGGGAGCAGTCCAAGTACTTTTGAAGGTATCTGAAATAACTTTCCAACGGTTCACCCCATGCATGATTCGAATCAACGGTTTGTGCTCTACGACTAATTTTTCGAAGGAACCTGAAAGACACTGCCAAACGGCAGGTTCCAAACCCTGCATTTCGGTAGTGTGCCTAAACACACCTACCGATTGGCAGGACCAGGGCTATTCCAATCATCAATGCCCTGGGCTTATAAAAAATAGGGCCTAACCTCATTAAAGAAAAAAGGGAGAAGATCAGAGATCCATCACTCTCAGCAAGTTCATAAAACCCCTCTCGATGTTAGAATGATTTCCACATTCAAATCCCTTTCCAACCTTCACCTTTCATCACCTTTTTCATCAAAATTGGTGAATTAAGTATCTTCCATCATCACCCAATTGAAAAGGCTGCTCTCTAACATCCAAGATCAAGCTCAAGATCTTCAAGAAGGTCCAACTTTTTTCAACTCTCTCTTTAAATTCCCCTAAATTTGCATTAACTTGTTTTATTACTTTGCACTTTTATTCTCTCATCTCACATATCCTAATATACTTTTTATTTAATATTATTGCACATCTCTTATTTTTCATATAAATAAAAACAAAAAAATAAGAAAAATGGGATTTGCTCATAAATTCCAAATGGGAATTCTCACACTCTTCTCACAACTAAAACACTTTCTTACACACACGCAAATAAGAGATGTTCTCGGGGTAAAACCTGAGACTCGATTCCTTTTCCTACTTTTCTCTTACTTTTTCCACGTTCTTTAAACTTAAATCTCTTAGATTCTATATATTTACATATACATTTATTTGTTCTTAGTGGCGTATTATTCCAAATGCGTTATCATTCTCTTATAATGATAAACGCTAGGATAATCGCATAAATTATATTTTCTAATATTATTTTTAGGAACATTCCTACGGATGACTCGCTTTATCTCTTCTATGATATAGGTAGATGATTCCTACCTCCCCTACGTATACATATGCACACATATCACGGGGAAATAAAGGAAAATACCAACAACCCATGAGAGACTGTAAGGTCGAAATGGGTGCCTAACACCTTCCCATTTCGTAACTTAGCCTCCGGACCCCTTTCAAATCATTTTGGTTTCGTATGTATCAGTATGTCTTTGGATGTTGTCCTTCGGGATGGCTCCCTTTTCTTTTGTATGTTTTGAGTAAAATATATTGGTGAATCTATCTCTCTACATTTTCACCTCATCAATGACTCTGACCAAAGCGCTCCCGAGAGGGACGCGCGGGACCAAGGATCCTCTCCCACCGCGAGGATTCGGGGATGGCCACAGTGGCGACTCCGCTAGGGAATTTATTTCATTTTGAGGGCTAGACTTTATTTACATGAGTGTTATATTTGTTTATATTTCCCCTATTTTGCATGTTCCCCTTTACTATTCATGTGTATCTCATGCTTATTCTTCTATTCACACATTTATAGAAAATTATCCATGTACAATTCACACCACGTGCACCTAGGATCACATATATCCCCATGTTGCAAACATCGCCCATACTTGGTATACCATTGGTACTCATACTTCGCTCCCTATTGGGCATGATCAAGAAAGATACTCTCATAAGATACTAATAAGAGAATCATGCATGATTCTCACGATATCACCAAAGAGCATTATGATTGACCAAATTTTTGTCCAGTAACTGGAGGGTCATTTCATGATGGGCACTGGTCCGACAGCGTGCAATTAGCCTAAGCGATATGACTTTCACCTTCCATTGGCCAAGTACCTTCGACATATATCGAACGGTCCACCCGCATCGTACCGCTTGACAGAAGTCATGACGGGAGGTATATCGTAGAGAACTCGTTCACGTATGCCGAGTATATCAAATTCGCTCTCACACGTATAATCCCCACGAGGTATATAGTGAGGCAATTCACGTACACTCAGGTATATCAAATGGCTTGTCCATACGTACCAATTTCCCTCAAAAGAATGACGTATGTCGTGGAAGCCACGCCAAAGGGAGAACCCTTTTCCATTCACCCAACCAAGCTTGTTTAATGGCTGAATTAAACAAGGTTTTATTGGAAACTTGCGAGTTAGTTTTAATCGGTATCACACGCTTTACACCTTTAATGTCTGCCCATTAAGAACCTTAAAATGCTTAGGAATGAAAGAAAGTGACCTCGCTCCAACCTCCGCTGTTGTACGCGCCTATGATAATACCCGTCGGGAGGTGATGGGATCCATAAAACGTATAATAGGGGCTGTCCCAATAAACCCCGTCGTTGAATTCTAAGTTATTGACATCTCAACTTGTTTGAACCTATTGCTTGGACGACCTTGGCTCCACAATATCAAGGGTGTGTCTTCCTCACTCTATAAAAAAATTGAAGTTTTTCGTCGACAAATGAGTCATCACCATTTTGGGTGACAATGATAATTCCGAGGGTGAAAGTACCAGCAGTCCAATCCTTAATATACAACACGGGTAAAATGATATGCTCCTATCAGGATTCCGAGTTGAGCCACTCTTACTCCCAGCAGGGGACGATTTAAAATAAAGGTTTTTTTTCAAATAGGACCCCCTAGCAATGTCAATGTGATTCAGATGCCCAGAAACATGCACGTCATGCCCGAACTGGGGCTAAGACAAAGACAACAAGGGATACTTGAGCCCATTGAACTGAAGAAATCTTTCTCCACTTGTGGTTTGGGGTATCAACCATCAGAACAAGAGCTCATAATGATGTGCCAGTCTCGACCAAAGAGAATATTAGACTGCCTCCAAACCATCTCAGGTGACTCCTTGAATGGACGATTCATCAAAGAGGACGAGGATTTCCCCTTTTGTAGCTTTCTGGAACCATGGTATGACCATACTGATAAAAAGATGAAACCCGGAATGGTGATCTTTTTCCAAGAAATCTAGCCATGGGCCGAAAGTTCCCAATGACATGTACAACCTCTCATTAAAGATACCGAAGAGACTGAGGAAAGTGACTCCTAGGACTCGTTCAACTTACAGACACTGGGTCTGACACTCTGCATGGTTCGTTTAGGCACTACATCACTGGATCCATCCCACCTGATTAGAGCTGTTGATATGCCTCTCCTTAACTGGCATATTGCGCCTGTTTTACCTGTTGAAATCCCACCTAACTACAATGTTTACTCCATTTCTTCATTTGTTGTCTATCCTTGCTCAAATGTAATCAATACCTCCTTTGATGAGGTTCTCAGTGTTTTTTTTCCTATCAATGAAATAAACGGAGATTTTGAGTATCTTGTTGTGCCTTACATTAATTGTTTAGATTCTAATCAAACTTTTGATGATGATGATTTTGCAAATAAAAAATTCTTAACTGATCTAAATAAGGTTAATAACAAACAACATAACCGCGTTTAAGTTAATGAAGAAGATATTGTTATTATTAACCTCAGTTCTAGTAGCCAGCAGCGCGAGATTATGATAGGGGCTACCCTCAATGAGCATGAGTGCAGACAACTTAAAGAATTATTGAAGGAATTTGTGGATGTCTTAACATGGTCCTATGACAATATGACCGGCATTGATCCTGAAATTAATCATCATGAGATCCCCACTCTTCCAGATTACAAGTCAGTTAAACAAAAGCTGAGAAAGCTTCACACCAAATGGTTGCTTAAAGTTAAAGAAGACGTGGTCAAACAATTGAACGTGGATTTCATTTGTGTGATCGAATATCCCACATGGCTAACCAAATTAGTGTCTGTGCCAAAATCAGGAGGGAAAGTTCGAATGTGTGTAGACTACCAGGACTTTAACAAAACCTCTCCAAAGGAAGATTATTCGCTACCCAATATCGACATGATCGTCAACAACACGGTCATTCATGCTCTCAAGTCATTTATCGACGTGTTTATCAGATACAACCGAATCAAAATTCACCCAGATCATCAAGAAAAAACTACGTTCATCACCCCATGGGGAACCTTATGCTACACTGTTATGCCATTTGTTCTTAAGAATGCTGGGGCTACCTACAAGAGGGCTGCCACAACCATCTTAGATAATATGATTCACAAAGAGGTCGAGGTGTATGTGGATGATATGATTATCAAATCCAAAACTCGAGAAGGTCATTTTCTTTCTCTTCGAAAGTTCTTCGAACGACAGCGACGATATCAAATGAAACACAATCCACATAAATGTGTCTTTAGAGTTACAAAGGGAAAGCTCTTAGGATTCATGGTCAGTGAAAGAGGGATATAAGCAGATCCTACCAAGCTAGAAGGCATACTTGAGATGCCAGCTCCCCGAATGGAGAAAGAAGTCCGAGGTTTCCTTAGGATTATAATACATCAGTCGGTTCATCAGCCAGCTCACCTCAATTTGTAAACCAATTTTCAAAGTCCTTCGAAAGGATTCAACCAAACTTTGGAACGAGGCCTACCAAGAAGCCTTCAACCGAATCAAATAATGCTTCACTCAACCTTTGGTACTCATGCCACCACAACCCGGTATCCCCTTTCTCTTATACCTAACCATAATCGACACTTCAGCTGGGGATTTGCTAGCCCAATACCTTGAACATTACCTCAAAGAAAGAGCCATCTATTACGCGACTCATAAATTGGCAAGGTACGATGTCAACTACACTGCTTTAGAAAAAGCATGCTTCACGCTTTTTTGGGTCACCCAAAAGTTGAGACACTACATGCTAGCCTTCCCCATTAAATTTGTATCCCGAATGGACCCCCATCAAGTAATTCATTGAGAAACCCTCCTTATCCAGACGAATGGCTCGATGGTTGATGCTTTTAGCCGAGTTTGATATTGTGTATGTCACACAAAAATCCAGGATAAGAAAAGCCATCTTTGACTACCTCGCTGACTACCCCATGGAAAAGGCTGGTGACTGGATCTCTGAGTTCCTAGATGAAAAAATTTTCTACACAACTCAAGATGACCTCCAATGAAAAATGTTCTTTGATGGCGCTGCCAAAAAAATGGGATATGGCATTGGGATACTTCCCATCGCCCCAGAAGACTCCCACACTCCCATCGCCATCAAAATGGATTTCCCCTCCCCTAACAATGTGACTGAATATGGGGCGTGTACGGTAGGCATCAAAGTTTCTCTCAAGAAAGGTATCCAAGTCCTAGATGTCTATGGGGATTCTTACCTCATCATTGGTCAGGTCTTCAGAAAATGGAAAGTCAAGGACGAGAAACTCCAACCATTCCATATCCACCTAGAAGAACTAGCCTCCCAATTCCAAGACATCACCTTCCATTACCTACCTCGAGAAAAAACCAAACTAACCGGTGCCCTTGATACCTTATCTTCCATGGTCGACATGCCCAAAGGAATAACAATGTCCCCATTCCTGGTCCAAAAGTAAGATAAACCAACCTGTTGCAACTACATTGAGCTCATCACCAAAAAAGACCCCGATCTAACCAATTGCTGGTATTATGATATCTGAGACCTCCTCAAGCATGGTAAGTATCCTGAGTGTTCCAACAAAAAAGACTGGGCAACCTTTCGAAGGCTGTCCGCCCAATACATCATCTGTCACAAAGCCTTGCTTAAGAGAAACTTCGATGGAACCCATCTACACTGCATCGCAGGGGCTGACATTGAAAGGTAATGCAGAAAATCCACAGCGGGGAATGCGGACCCAACATGAACGATCACATGCTTGCCAAGAACATCATACGACAAGGATACTACTGGACCACCATGATCTAGGATTGCGCCACCTATGTTCAAAAATGCCTCAAATGCCAACAGTTCTCTAACCTTCAACTCTTGCCTACACGAGAATTATACAACATGACTTCTCCATGGCCATTCTCCACCAGGGGCATTGACATTATAGGGAAGGTTAGAGCCAAGACCTCTAATGGGCATGAGTTCATCCTAGTTGCCATTGATTACTTCACCAAATGGGTCGAAGCTGAGTCATACGTAGTCCTGAATGCCAAGAAAGTGGCCAAATTCATCAAGAAAAACATCATCTGCCGATATGGGGTCCCGCACGAGCTAGTGTCAATTAACGAGTTGCATTTCAAAGAAGAAGTCACAGAGGTGACCAACGAGTATATGATTCAGAGACACAAATCTTCTCCGTATGAACCTCAAACCAATGGTGCAATCGAAGCTGCTAATAAGAACCTTAAATCCATCATCAGCACGATGATCGAAAGTTGTCGAGATTGGGTCGATCGAATCCCATATCCCTTTGGGGCTACCAAACCTTAATCCTAACCTAAACTGGGGCTACCCCTTACTCTCTAGTCAATGGAATGGAAGAAGTCCTACCCGTGGAGCTAGAAATACCCTCGTTACGCGTCATGTTTTAAAGTAAGGTCTGTGAGGTGGACTGCCATCAAAGCTGCCTTGATGAGCTATCACTCCTGGACGAAAGGAGGATGAAGGCGTTGTATCACATACAAGGGTACCATCTCTGAATAGCACGTTCATTCAATAAGAGAGTCAAGGACCGCGGTGTCCAAGAAGGGAATTTATCCCTCAAAGAAATAGTAAAGCTCATCTGGGATCCTAGAGGAAAATTCAAGCCCAATTGGAGTGGCCCATTCATTATCAAGAAGATCTTGTCCGGCGGTGATTCCATGCTCACTGACTTGTACTGAGAAGAAATGGCTCGTCCAGTCAACCTGGACCATCTCAAGAAATTTTTCCCCTAGTCTTAAATCTCAGTGCACTACAACTCTTCTCAACTCCCTTTTATTCTAAAATAAATCCCTTCATTCCCTCTGCCCAGAACTATGTGGCCTGATCCTCTATAAAAAAAATCATTCCCAAAAAAATTGCAAATTTTGAAAAACCCCCAAAGGTACGTAGGCAGCTCATACATCTTACATGATCACGCCTTTTCTCTTTAAAAAAAACTATTATTTTCTTATCTCCGAGAATGACAATTCACTTTAACATATACTTGAACAAAAGGATTATGCATGCCTTAGTGATTGGTATGGATAACTCAAAATAAAAATTTCATTCAAAGGCACAACGAGATGATCAAAAACATGTTTATTTCATTAATAAGAAATTACAGTGCAATTACATAAAGGAACATATGACTCCCTTCTCCCCTATCTTCCTAAAAATCCAAATAAAAAAACCAAATTTATTTCCTAGTACAAAATAAATTCCCCCTAAGAGTCCTACCCACAGTTACCAGAGGAGCCCGCTCCATCATCGTCATCTACATCCTGGGGTCCCCAAACTTCCCCTGCCTGAATAGAGTGCTGCAAATGCTCCAAGGGCCCATAAGCTCGAACCAGCCAGGGAAAAACTACCACACCTCCTTTCATGGTATCATATAAGGCAAGCCATCTTTGTCCAGACTCCACTTCCAACATCTTTCTAACCCATCTCCTCCCCAACCACTTCATATAACCACAGGGGATTTGCCAAATTCTCCCAGCAGACTGAGAGGGACGGGTCAACGAACATAGACTCTCCCACAAAGATGCAAGTTGCATGCGCAGACCCTCTATCAAATCTTCTATCGAAAATAAGTCTTGTGTCGGAGGTGGCACGATCTATTCCCAGCCAAATTGGCGTAGAAGTCGCCAAGAGAAATTAAAAGAGGTTTGTCTGAGACCAACCAGCCGGACATACGGGTATTCTCCCAGTTCCAGAATATGCAGAAGTTGTTCCTACCAAGGTACTGACCAGTACAGATTTAGAACCCCATGCTCCATGAACCAGTTCTCCCAGCTCTCAATATCTAGGCCAACATTGATGAAATGGCACGAAAAGAAATTGGGTATCGCCAATAAAGGGTATTCCGTAGGAGTCACCAGGCGGAATCTTTCAGACAACCACATGAACAGCATCATAGGGCTACCCCTCAGAAAGTCAGAAGGACCATCTCTACAGGCATTTAAGCCATTAAAAGTCTCCGCCAGTGTTACCGTCGTAGGATTGCGACGGTAGGACATCCATTAGGTAATAGATACAAGTTATGGGTCCACCAGAAGCTCCTCAGTCACCAGAAGCAATTTTGAAACCAAGCCTAGAACGACAGCTCCGGTATATCTAGCATCACCAACCTCCTAGAAATGCATCGACCGCAACACCGCCGGAAGAGAAATCATACCTCCAGCCCCCAGTGATCTGGCCGCTGAGAACAAAATACAAAGAAGCCTAGCCAACAACTCCCAGGAAGAACGGGAAAACTCAGGCAGAGCCGCAGCGATGCCAGGATTTATCCCCAACATGTCAGAAAATTCCTCATAAGTTGGACAAACTTCTTCCAAGCCAAAGCGGAATGCATGGTCTTCGGGGTACCAGAATTGTACTGCCGCCATCAGCACGTTCCACTCTATGGCCAATTATGCCATAAAGAAACTCAACGCATGCTGTAAGCACCATAGTCGACGTTATAAGAGCACATTGCCTCCAAAGCCTCGAGGTAGTTGGCAAACTCAAGACTACCAGGGAGAGCGATCTCACATAATAAGAAAGTAGATATGTAAAGGTGTGAGGAAAACACTCCACCCTTACCCCCTCTTTTATACTTAAAAAACCCCACAAAAGATGTAACCCCTGTAGAAATTGGAGGAAATCCTGCCCCACAAGGTACCAAAGGCTGAAGAGGGTACCAATCAAAGCTTTTAACTGATGGGACTGAACTGACCTGCCGATAGGCAGGACAAGGTGCTTACCGATTGGTAACCCCCTACTTTTGGAAATTTTCCATTCTCCACTTTTGTCAAAATTTAGAAAACTCAAAATAAATTAATATTCTCAACAGAATTTCAAAAATCCCCTTTTCATCTTTATATAAATTCTCATTTTGAATAAAAATTTCTTTCAAAATCCAAAAAAAAATATTTCTTGTTACGATCTAAGAAGCAAAAAAAAAAGTGCATGTATGCATTCATTCATCATTAAACAGAAGATAATCAAACAACTTCATTGCATGTCTATTTTTCTGTGTTACATCATTTTATAGGAAAATAAAGAAAAAAAAACAGGACTCAGCCCGAGCCCACATTATCCCTCTCTCTCACTTTCCCTTTCACCTCTCTCTCCTACGAGCTTACACCCTTGCGATGCGCTCTCTTTCTCGTATGGTGAGATGACTTACCACCACTACCTGAACCAGACTCCTCCCCGGATGAAGCAGACGACACCAAGCAAGAAGGAACAAGAATCGCATCCCGAATATGGGCAGTCGTTGAAGATATCCAGTCCCTAATATCCCTCAGCCAAGTGGTGGACACCCGAACGTGCTGAAAGAAAGGGCAAAATCAGTATCAAGCATAAAAGAACAAAATAAACCAAAGGAGAAGAACATAAAAGATATACCTTATGGCGAAGAACCTCCTCTGTTAAGCCCAACTCCTCTGGGTCCATCGCATGAGGACGATGCAGCCTAGGCACCATCCCTCCATCAGCCCATCGGATATTATATAAAGTAATATGCAGTTGCACAAAAGGAACTTTTGAAGTCACTACTGCCGCAGATGTCGAAGGACCACCACTTTTATGGGAGGACCCCACAGGCCGACTAAAACCAGTAGGAGGGAAGGGAAGTGCATTATATATGATGGGCGCCATCAACCATCTCGTCACAAAGTCCATATAATCATATGGCACAGTCGTATCGGTGTACAACAGGTAGGACTCTCCAATCATCGCATCCTCGGGCAGCAGCCACTCCCACCTCATAGACATAGGGGGCCACGCATGTGGCACCACTACCTCCCCTCAGCAATCTGTCGGACCACCATCTCCCCAAGATACCAAGAGTGGCCAAACTCGTGGACCAATAAATGTCTCATCTCTGCATTTACTTCAGTCAACCCCGTGTCTTGAACGGTTGTCCCCCAAGGCTAAAAGGTCATTTAAAAAATTCCAAGCAGATAAGAGTCAAATACAAAATCAGAGCACATAAAGGTTTGAGACTGAAGAAGAAAGAAGTCTTACCCTATCACTGTTCAAGCCATTAAAGATCTGATGCACCGCCTCTAGAGAGAGAGACCTCCTCGACTGCCGATTGGCCTTGTGCCATCGATGCATCCAACAAAAACGGTCTCGTCCTTCGAACCGATCAGCTAGGTATTACACCCGATCACCTCATAGAAGCATGTCTATTAAAGACAAAAAAATTCTCAATTAAAAAGAGACGCATAAGGAAAATGCAAATGCATGAAAGGAAAATGCACAAAATTAAAGAATACCTCAAGAAGATACATGGCTCCAGTGAAAGTCTGTCGACAACACCAGCTGAATGCATCCGAGGAAAAATAAAGGGTCGCCAAAGTTAGGCTCCCCCAATCATAGAGAGGGATGGTCGAAAACATCCTCGGGTATGGTAAAAACCATAAGTGGACAACTTTTCCGCTCGATGCCACCAGAAATCCCCCAACACCAGTAAAATGAACAACTGATCCATTTACCTCTCTTGCGGCCCGTCCTCCACATCGATCACCCTGCCCAATAAAATAATCCTTCAACAAGGACAGACGGATAGAGTCCCTAGACACTATCCTCCCCACATCACCAAGCATCGCGCACACTGCCTCCGACCTCACCTGTAAAGAGAGATACACCTCTATCTGATCTCCATCGCAATCCATCCCCCAGTAACTGTTGCACATCTATGGGAGTCACATTCATCTCCCCAAAGCCAAAATGAAAGGTGTGGGTAGTTCCCCACCACCTCTCCCCTAGAGGGGATAAGACTGTCATCGAACGAGGCATCTCATTTAACACATACACTAACCTCCCAAAGCCTGCTGAGGATACCACCTAAGGAACCACAAGTGGAAGATGCTCCCAGACATCCTTATGCCCCGTTGTCCTGCGGGCACGCATATTCGACAGAGAAACATCAAACTGCCAAAAGAGAAAAACCTTGTCACAATCCAAGAAAAAAGGAAACCATAAAAAAGGGAATGCCAAAAGTCATTTTACTTACATAACCGACAGGGTTCACCACCCTCGAAGAGCGATGATACGATGGCTCCCACGACAAGGTCCGGTCATCCGTAACCGGCTCGAATGCATCAAAAGAGTTCTCGCTCCCCAAAGCCCTGGCCCTCCACTCCATGTTTGCCCAGTCATCAACATCCAACCATTCCTGGTGTACTGCATTGCTCACAAACGAGGCCATTTTTTAAAGATTGGAATGCTAGAACCATTCGCAGAAGAAAATCGCAGAAAGAGAGAAAGCAAGAAACTCTGAAAAATGAGGGGAATTCTCCCCCTTTTATAGGATGCCAAGGGTCATGCCGATCGGCATTGACCCCCCACTTACCAATCAGCAGTTACCATCTTCCTTCTCTAGGCAGCCCAAAAGTCTGTGCCATTGTCGAATGGCACCCTTCACACCATGCCGAAGAGCACCTCCATTAAATTTTCCTACAAAAATTTCCAAAAAATATCATAAACCCCTGAAAAATCCTGAGAAAATTCCTAAAAATCCCAGAAAGGATTTAGAACAATTTCACCAGGAAAATTTCACACTCCCCCAAGCAGAATCTCTATTTCCCCAGTATAACCCTTAAAATCCAAGCGGATCTCTCCCCGACAACGTCCCTAGAGGACCTCCAAAATATCCAAAACTTCAGGATCATATCCTATTTCCCAAAGGTCTCAAATCTCCCCTAGAAATAAGTCCAAACCCTGGACAACCTAATCACTTCCCCAACATTAGATTGGCTATTCCCCAGGTAAAGTCTCCAAAACACATAAGGAGTTCCCTAGCAATCGGCTCCCCAGCTCAAATCAAAATCATGAGGTAATTTTTCCAGCAGAGTTCCCCAAGAACATCTCAACTTAAGACCACAAAATTGGCTTCAACCCGCAGAATTGATCATCTCAACTTAAGCCTGCATAATTGGTGGCTTTGACCTGTAGAATTGTTCAACTCCAACTTAAGCCCACAGAATTGGATTCGGCCCGCAGAATTGGTCATCTCAACTTAAGCCCACAGAATTGGTCATCTCAAACTTAAGCCCGCAGAATTGGGTTTGACTTGCAAAATTGGTCATCTCAAACTTAGGCCCACATAATTGGCTTCACCCCGCAGAATTGGTCATCTCAACTTAAGCCCGCAGAATTGGTCATCTCAACTTAAGCCTGCACAATTGGCTTCGACCCACAGAATTGGTCATCCACAACTTAAGCCCGCAGAATTAGCTTCCACTCGCAGAATTGGTCATCTCAACTTAAGCCTGCAGAATTGGCTTTGATCCGCAGAATTGGCCATCCCCAACTTAAGCCCACAGAATTGGCATCGACCTGCAGAATTGGTCAACTCAACTTAAGCCCGTAGAATTGGCTTCGACTCGTGAATTGGTCATCCCCAATTTAAGACCGCAGAATTGGCTTCGACCCGTGAAATTGGTCATCTCAACTTAAGCCCACAAAATTGACTTCGACCCGTAGAATTGGTCATCCCCAATATAAGACCGCAGAATTGGCTTCGACCCATAGAGTCGGTCATCACAACCTAAGGCCTTAGAATTGGCTTCGACCCGCATAATTGGTCACCCCCATAATTAGTGTAGGTCCTTGGAATTTACCTAAATCTTTGGTCATCACTTCCTTTAATACCATCCCCAACATGCCCCTTAAGCCCTCAGAATTTTCTTCGACCCGCAGAATCGGTCACCCTCATCTTCAAGCCCTCATAATTGGTTTCGACCCGCAAAATCGTTCATCCTCATCCTTAAGTCCTCATAATCAACCTTAACCCTATGCCCAACCTCTTTCAAAGGCATCATGTGGTGTCTATTCGACAGCTATACTTTGTTCCAAACTCACCCGTCGAGGGGTTCTATAGACACCCCATTCTAAAACCCCCCTAACCTCTCCTAAGATCCCTAGCACCTCCCTTCATCATTAAAAACCCAAGTCATACCCCAGGTACTAACCTAAAGGCCATCGGGCACTCTTAAGCTCCATTTGACAAAAAGTCAAACTCTTCAGCTCTATTGAGACTGAATTCATTTTCAAAGGGCAATGAAACCCCTTTCCAACGATTCATTCCATGTGCGATTCTGACTTACCATGCGGATGAACAACCTATTTTCCCCTAAAACTTAATCAGGAGGTCATTAGACGCTCCTAGGCTTCGTTTGACCAAAGTGAACTCTTTATATCGACTGAAACTGATTGAATCTTCAAAGGTCATTGAAACCCCTTTCCAAAAGTCCACCCCGTGCACAATTATGACTTATTATACTCCAAAAGGTCAACGAGCACTTCTAGGCCCCAATTGACCAAAGTGAACTCCCCAAACCGAGTCAAGCTCTTTGGAATGTCGAAGTACATCTCCTCACCTTTTGAACGACCACCCCATGCGAGATTCTGACTTACCATACGGACCAACGATCCGTTCGCGTCCGATGATCCCCCATCCAAAGGATCGACGAATGCTTCAGAGCCACATTTGAACCAAAGTCAACCACCAGACCGGGGAGTAGTCCAAGGACTTTTGAATGTCTGTGAAATAACTTTCCAACGGTTCACCCCGTGCGCGATTCAGATCAACGGTTTGCGCTCTACGATCGATTCTCTAAAAGAACCTGAAAGATACTGCCAAACGACATGTTCCAAACCCTGCCTATCGGTAGTGTGCCAAAACACACCTACTGATTGGCAGGACCAGGGCTCTGTCGATCAGTAATGCCTTGGGCCTATAAAAAGTAGGGCCTAACCCCATGTAAGAAAAAAGTGAGAAGATCAGATATCCATCACTATCAACAATCTTAGAAAACCCCTCTCAAAGTCAGCATGATTTTCACGTACGAATCCCATTCCAACCTTCACCTTTGATCAAACTTTGTGAATTAAGTATCTTCCATCATCATCCAAGTGCAAAGGCTTCTCTCCAACATCAAAGATCAAGCTCAAGATCTTCAATAAGGTTCAAATTTCTCAACTCTCTTTAAATTCCCCTAAATTCGCATTAACTTGTTTTATTACTTATCACTTTTATTCTCTCATCTCACATATCCTAATATAATTTTTATTTAGTATTATTGCACATCTCTTATTTTCATATAAATAACCCCCCCCCCCAAAAAAAAAAGTGGATTTGCTCATAAATTCCAAACGGGAATTCTCACTCCTCTCACACTTTTGTCACAACTAAAACACTTTCTTACACACACACACACACAAATAAGAGAAGTTACCGGTTGGATTTATGGGATAAATCCCACCCCTCATTTGTGCATACTAACTACATGGACTTTGATGCCTCTACAGGCTACGTAGGCCTCTCGGGGTAAAACCTGAGACTCGAGTCCTTTTCCTAATTTTCTCTTACTTTTTCCACGTTCTTTAAACTTAAATCTCTTAAATTCTATATATTTACATATACATATATTTGTTCTTAGTGGCGTATTATTCCACATGCGCTATCATTCTCTTATAATGATCGATGCTAGGATAATCGCATAAATCCTATTTTCTAATATTATTTTTAGGAACATTCCTACGGATGACTCGTTTTATCTCTTCCATGATACAAGTCGATGATTCGTACCTCCACTACGTATACATATGCACACATATCATGGGGAAATAAAGGAAAATAGCAACAACCCATGAGAGATCGTAAGGGAGGAATGGGTGCCTAACACCTCCCCATTTCGTAACTTAGCCTCCGGACCCCTTTAGAATCATTTTGGTTCCGTATGTATTAGTATGTATTTGGATGCTATCCTTCGGGATGGGTCCTTTTTCTTTTGTTTGTTTTGAGTAAAATAGACTGGCGACTCTATCTCTCTACATTTTTACCTCATCAACGATGCCGATCGAAGCTCTCCCGAGAGGGATTCGCGGGACCAAGGATCCTCTCCCGCCGTGAGGATCTGGGAACGACCACAGTATGTTCCATCAGGGACCAAGTCACATCACGAATAACTGTAGGTATTGGAGATACGCCATCCAATACCTCATTAGTGTTGAGAGTCTCATCTCATCAAAGCCCAATTTTACCAATAACTATTTTCCATATTAGCCCACACCCGACACCAATTCCTTATCAAACACTCCCACCCCAAACATGACCTATCCACCCTCATAGTCCCCATTTATCACAAAATGAGGATGAGGACAAACTATAACTTCGAATATAAACCCCTATTGACATGACATAACCTACCATAAAAAGCATCTTTAAAAATAATCCCACCATTGATCATGTTTCGTTATTCATTGTGGCCATATTCTTCCTGAAAATAAACCACTACATCCCAAACTTGCTTCTGGTGAGAGACTTAATGTCCTCAAAATATCTAAGGCTTCTAAATCCCTTATTGGAGGACATAGATCACTCATTCAAATGTTAGGAGTTGTATGATGAGGCCTTCTATAAATCAAGCATATCACCTTCACGTTACTAATTCGATCCAACGGATGGGGAGGATTATCCTTTGAGTCATACATAATCTCCCTTATAGATTCAGGAATTAAAAGTGGTACCCATTGGTGAAAAATCTAAACCCATTCTCTGTCAAATCTTGAGGAAACAATGGGACTAACACATCTACCACTCGCTGGACAAAATAACCCATAACTCTAATACCTCGATATCCTTTCCCTTTAGTACAGATAAGTGAAGGGCTATTACCTGGATGTTCAAAATTTGACACCAAATATTATACGAAGAATAAGAAAGAATGAGATAACACATTGCTCAAAGGGACACCACCTGGGATGATGAACTAAGAGCTAACACCTATGTAATAACCTATGTCGTACATAGTGGTCTCCGAAAATAATGGAACCTAATATATGAAAATTAAAGGGTCGTGAATGCCTAGATAATATTCCAAGTTTAGTACGACTGGCAATGAGGAATGGGTGCTCAACCCTCTCCATAGGGACCCCAAACATGGGTTTTCCTCTTTCTACCATTCACATGATAGAGATGGACTCCAGGGCTAGTATCGATCCTTCTCAACTCTTAGGTCTGAACATGGGTTTCCCTCTAGTTTTTTCAAAGATGAATTTTAGCATATTTGACATTATTAATGATATAGTTGGTGCACCTAATTGCCATGCTTTTACCAGAGTTGTGATCCCATCAGTTTTTTTTAATCACTGTTTTTTTTTATCATTGATGATGTTTATGTTAGTTATCGTAATAGTTATAGTGAAGAAGATGATATCTAAACTTCTTACAACGAGTTTTATATAGAATCCAAAAGATTATTGAAAAACAACATGACTCTATCTTCCAAGTTAAAAGGGTTTTAAAAAGGAAATGTCGCTAAGAAGAGTGAGGATGACCTCTTACCAATTTTCCATTGAAAAGGTTATATTTTATTTGAAAATATCAAAAACCTAAAAAATTAAAATTTCCAATGAGCTTCTTTTCGTAAAAGAAGAAATTGAATTTTTACGCTCGTGGTCATTGCCTCTTTTGTAAAATCCAAGACCTTGATGCTGACTTTGATGACCTCTTAGATTTCCTTGATAAGTTAAAACACCAAAAGGAGGTTGCTAGACAAAAGTATGCATGCTTTTCCACATTGATAAAAGAAATAGATCATTTGACCGTCTCATTTCATAATTTGAAAAAAAAAATTATCAAATTTGTTAAGAATCGAATGTCAATATTTTAAAAAATATGGATCATTTTGAAAAAAGACTTAGATTCTAGCAAACCAGAAATTCCTAATGGAGAAATATTTTTTGTCAAACCTTCATCACCAAATGAGATAGCACCCATTGAAAGTGTTTCCAAAATTTCTCAAAAATAACGGGAAATAAGTTGTCAATAATTTAAAGGGAAAGAATATTGTTCCTCATATTTGTGCTAAAGAAAATATCATGCTTAATCATGCGAGTTCTAAAAAGGATTTAGTTTGTTCTTATTATCACAAAAAAGTCACCTTAGAGATTTTTTTATGAGTTGAATAATGTTTAAAATTTTGAAAATGTTGTTCCCAAATCAAAATCTTAAATGACTAGACCAAAAACTTTTAAATGTTATCATTGTCATAAAAATTGGACATTTGAGGCAGTTTTGCTTCTTACTCAAATAAGCCTTACTTTGCATCATGTTTAGAATGGTAAAATTTTTATGCGGAACAACAAAGATAAAAACATTTTTTATTGTAGGAAATTTTCACCAAAACTCGTTAAAAAATTGTGGGTTAATAAGTATCGTAATGTTTTTGAGAAAAAGGACCTTAGAAATAGAGTCAAAGTGAAGAAAAACGTGCCTCAAGTCTCACCTAATCCAAAAGCTTCTTGTGAAAATCGTGTGTGGGTTAGGAAAGATATTTCAGAAGAAATTGAAATTGAGAATAAAAAGATTTCAAAATTGGTCCCTCAACTTCAAAATGCTAGAGTTGGTTTGTTTTAGTCAAGGAGTTTATTACCATATTATTTCAAATATCTTATGTTAGGTTATGTACTTTTGTTTCATATGTGAGTTTATATTTCATTTTTATCATTTTTATAACTCACACGAGAATAGTTTATCTTCTTGGTGTGACACCCCGCGTATTAAAATAATGGGTGGCCAGTCCTATACTAAAATAAAATAGAAATATTTGTCTTTCTAATTCATAGCATCACTGTTGAAAATCAAATTAATTAATAATAACCTATTAAGCCCGGTGTCAAATTTTAAAAACTTATTAACTTATTTATGAAAAATTCCATTCACACAATAAACCATGCCAATAATATAACAATCCATTCACCATGACAATAAACTGAATATTGGGATTAGTCAAGGGGATCCTCTATCCCTTGTCCTTTTCCTTCTTACAACTAAAGTCTTAGATAGTGTTCTGAAAAACCTATTGTTTAATGGCAAAATTGAGTCCTTCTCTCTGCCCCCTGGCAGTCTTATTATATCATTCCTCTCTTTTGCAGATGACATCCTCATATTCAACTATGGAAGTCAAAAATATCTAATGTAATTCATGTCTTTTATCAAACACAATGAAGCTTTATCTGGTCACTATTGAATAGATCCAAAAGTACCTTTATGGTTCCTTCTCATTGCTCCATAGCTCGTAGAATAATTATTGAAAGGATAACTAGCATCCCTTTTAAAAAACCTCCCTTATTATATCTTGGAGTGCCTCTATATGCAGCGAGAAAGAAGAAATTTATATTCAATGGCCTCAATAAATATAAAATTCTTTTGGGGCATGTGACTCAATCAATGTTTCTTCTTTTATATTCAATGGACTCAATAAGTTGCTTAGTTATGGAGGAAAAACTACACTTCTTAATCATGTGACTCAATTAATGTTTTATCACTTATTTGTAACATTATACCCCCCATATCCATCGTCCAAACACTTAAAACTGTATTCTCAAATATCTTTTGGGGGTCTCCAAAAGCTATCTCTAATAGATATTGGAAAAAATGGAGTTCAATTTGTCTTCGTTACGATGAAGGGGGCTTATGACTAAAGCTTATTCCACATTTTGTACAATCTAGCACTTACAAGCTATGGTGGAGATTGTTGACAGTGGATTCTACTTGGAGCAGATTTATGAAGAAAAAATATTGCAGGAGATGCTGTCGTATTGATTCCCCTTGCAAAGTCTATTCTTCACATGTGTGGAAAAGGATTCATATGGTTCTTGATGTGGCTAGAGAGTGGATTGATTATTCTTATAATTTCCACTAGTTGGGAAATTCCAATAGCCAATTCACTTTTCAATCTGCATGACACATTGTCAGACATAAAAGTTATGTTATATTTTCCTTTGAATCCATATGGAATAAAATACTTCCTAAAAAGGTCTCCTTTTTTATGTGGAAACTACTATATCACATTGTGCCTACAAAGGATGTTGTTTCTAGACTGAGTATCCTCTAACTTCAAAATGTCACTTCTACACCTCCCACCATCAGGAATCTCTTGATCATATTCTCTTTAAGGGTGAAGTGGGTTCCACAGTTTGGCTTTACTTCAAGGGTCTTCTGGTCATCGTAACTTCATCTACTTCAATCATAGGAGAACTAATAGATTGGTGGATCATAAGTAGAGGAAAATGATTAATTTCTTTAGTACTTATCTTTGTTCCTTGCATTATCACTTGGGAGATTTTAAACTGCGGAAATAGATCCACATATGGTGCTCATCCTATGTAGACAGATTTTATAATCTCTAACACCAATCATGGTATTAGAGAATTGTTTTTAGCTTAACCTTTTAGAGGATCTAAGTCTAGATTTGATATTGAGCTTGTCAAGGATTTTAAAATTCAGTGTACCTAATGTTGTTTTAGCCCCTGGAGAAAGGCTCTTTTCGTCCAATTAAATACAAATTATGTTTATTTGGAAAAACAAAGTCTCAATACAATAATCCATATGAACTGAAATGAAATAAATTCCAAATCAAATAAACATTATCTGATAATGGGAAACACGATCGAATAACAACTGACATAAATCATATCTAGAAATCCAAGATAGATGAGTCTAGTCAATCTCTGCCGGCATCCACAACCGCTATAATATTATCGGAGCGTAAGGAATGGTCAAGCCTCGCGTCTCTATGGCTAGGCATCTAAAAGGTTTTGGAAAAATATTTTGATATAGTTTAGAGCCCAAAAACCATTTGAAAAATATTTTCTAAGTGTTTGAAATACAATAATAAATATGCAATGTAAACGTTCGTATTTAAACTAGTGGAGCACTCCCATGAGATACTTCTCACCCCTCATTTATAGTACGCACCTAACTCATGTATTTTAAACACCCTAGTTATGCTACCTTGCCTAACTAGTACCAACACTTATCTTATTCCCATACGCTAGCTTTTAGCCAAACTATATAACATGTATTTATTCTATGCTTTAATTCTTATTTAGCTAACACGTACACTAAATCATTTTAATTCTCATCATTACTCGATGCATATAACTTCACACCAGTTATTAATTACATATTCAAAAATTCATATTATTTTCTCGTATACATTTATCACACTTATATATTTATGTTCATATCATATCTCGTACATATATTGATATATCACTCGTTATCTACATATAGCCGCATCCCCAAAGCTTAACCTTGTAGATGCATTCTCTAGCATGTTATCAGGCTCCAGGTACATAGCGTACCACTCTTGGGTCCCCAGTCGGAATCTCTCCACCAAACCCAAATCCTAATCACATCATTAGAGGCAATCATAGACTTACATCCATTGCTCATAACCATACCATATTCACCCCACTAGACTCTAAACTCATATACAGTGGTCATGTGATAGTCCTATGACCTGGAGAATATATCCAACACCTGCTAGTCAATGCCTGGGTGAACCACCCACTACGCGGAACCTCCAATGATAGCATACATAAAGTAGGTATGTTTCATAGATATCAATCACAGATGTATATCCATATATATACAATCACTCTATACATATTTCCATACGGTGGTTATGTGATAGTCCTATAACCTGGAGAATCGATCCAACACCTGCTAGTTAATGCCTGGGTGGACCACCCACTACGCGGAACCTCCAATGATATCATTCATAAAATAGATATGTTTCACATATATCAATCACACATGTATATCCATATATATACAATCACTATATATATAACTAATTGGCCATGCATATGTCACTTGTAGCACTAGCCCATCATTTTTTAGTCTCACCCCGACTCCCGAATGCATAAGTAGTCACTTACTTATAATTAATTCATAAATATTATTATTATTATTTTGGACACTAAGCTATTCTAGTTCATCCCGTATCCCAATTGTATTCGAAATCCCAAACCAATTTCATTAATTACTTTTCGAGTTTCATTTATCCTAAACACCCATACTTCCATACCCCAAATTTTATTCCCGACTACCTAAGGTAAAATAATGTCCTAAATATTTTCTAGAGGTACTAATATCTTCTACAGACCTCCTAGATTAACCTGAACCATGACTGATTCATGAAAGTATTAAAATACTCAACTTGGGTTGAACTGGTGGACCGAATTGGTTTACCCCGAGACGAACAAGTTCACCCTTAGTTCTGGCCTAGGTGGGTTTGCTATGTGATGGAAGAAATTTTCTAATTTTCTACATGCTATATGTGCACCAATCTTCATCCAATCCCCACTTAACATCATCATATATATTCAAAATAGAAATAAACACATTGCTATATCCTAAATCATACGATAACATACTAACCCATTGGATTAGATATAAACAATAAGAAATCAATTGTGTTCTTAATTAAACTCCAAGATTCTTTAATTTCTCCCAAGAATCATTCAAGATTACATCTTCTCTATGGATAAATATAATATTTTATTCAAGATCACAGCTTATATATATAATTCAACCTCAGATTATATATATGGGATTACAATTAAATCATCTACTAAAATATCATTTTCGAAATCCCATTTTTATCATGTGAATCGGACAATAAAATCCATAATTTTCACGAACTCTAATATGAATTCAAGACATAGCATAAAGGATCAAAACAAGTTTAAACATTTTCCATATATGGTTAGAGATTCTACATTCCTTCTTTGTGTGCCTTCTTACACAAGAATACTAGCCTAGAGTTGTCCCAGTCTCTCCTCAGAATGACCTTCTTGAGTTTCTCTTGAGTTCTCTCTTTTCTTTTCTCCTCTCTCATGCCAAGGTATTTTATAATGGTGGAGTGACTTACCACTCCATCCACCAGCCCTAATTATCCCCCAAATCCCTAAATTATGCTTAGGGTTAATTATAAAATGACCTGAATGCTCCTATACGGGTTTTAATTAGTCTAAAAATCCCACAAAACTCGATTACCACCCCCGGATACCTAATTTCGACTATCTCAACCCATCATTGGTCATCTGTGCACTCAAAATCACCACTCGAGTAACCTAAAATCAATTTCCCATATCATTCCTAACACGACCCCACACGCGCGCCCCGAATGAGATACCATCAAACTATCAATTTTACTCACTTACGACGTAATGTAAAATAACACATTTTCATTAGCTTATCACACAAGTAAATTTAATAACACATAAATATTAATCCAATATTCACTAATTAACATTTATTTAATTCACTCTATTTCTCAAATGAATTAAATTACGAGCATTCTTGTAATTTAACATATTCCCAAAAATATGGGGTGTTACATAATCCCCACTTACAAAGTAATTTCATCCCCGAAATTTGAATATATCTTATACCAAGAAGTTCGGATACTTACCCGCACGGCATCTTTACGTACCCAAAATTAACTCATGGAAACATTGTGGTGCCTCCACTATACACCTGCTAACGGTACCATCTTAAGTGAAGGCCTACTCACTACGTCCCAATACTCGTGAAAAGTATGTTCTGTTCATTTTATACCGATATACAAAATCATTCTTAAGGTTTCACCTTGATGATGACACACAAAAAACACCGTCAACCTGCTAATAATTCTCAAATAAGATGACCCTATAAGCCAATGGCTCAATCATCTCAATACTGAAGAAAGACCCCATTTCCCAAGATGTTAACTTCCCTTCTTATCAAACAACATAACTCCTTTATAGGGGACACTAATAAAACTTTACCACTAATACAGACTTTAAAAACATCAATTTGGTATGACGTAACTCTTATAACGTTCCTTAACTACACAAAATAATTTATGATGAACTCAATCCTTATCGATGAACTCTGGTTCACGTTTGGTTCGAGAAGATTGTTATCACCCACTTTGAACCAACCAACGGGCGGACGACAAGGTCTCCCGTACAAAAACTCAAAAGGCACCTTGCCAATAATAACCTGGTATAAGTTATTACACGCACTTATACCAAAGATAATTACTCCTCCCACTTACCCTAGAAATTCAGAATATGCATCCCTTGCATATCCTCTAACATCTTAGTCATCCTTCCCGTGTACCCATTAGTCTACGGGTGATACGCCTTGCTTAAAACATAAATCGATCCCCATCGGCTCCTGAAAATCCCTATTAGAGGTGGAACTGAAGGATATTATCCTTATCTATAACAATATTAGGCATCACCTTGTGCCGACTCCTTCCTTTTAATCAATGAAATATTGGCTACACTGCTCGATAGTGTAACTCACCCAAATTAGCAATAACTGCTCCATCTCGATCAACTAATTCTGCAAACCTAAGGGAATTTTTTAACCTTTCTCAACATTGGTAACCCAAAGATGAACTTAATCGGTCATCTATCTATTCCTTCACTAGAATTACCAAGTATTGCAAAACTCTAGTTTATCACCTAAGACCAACCTTTTTCCCTCTAAGGACTAGTGCACCTGGAAACAAACTTCACTACGTCTCACTCCATAACGACCCACATTCTTTGTATCCTACATTATTTGGTACATCTTACTCCCCATCTTAGGGTATACCAAAACCGTGACCCATGCGTCTAATCTAAAATTGTTTACTTTGTGGGTCCATCTCATCTGGTGAAATCAACATCCTATTATGCTCAAGCCTCCCTCGGTACTTGACTGAGTATGACTCCACTCTATTTCCTAAAGCAGATGGATCCTATCTTGGTAAGAGATATCTCTACCATGTGTCTTCACAGTTTTTCAACTCATCTCAGGTTTGATAGCTCTCCTAGATGTATACATCCAGGCTGTCTTCCTCCTTCTAACAAAATTCAGACCATCTTACTACTCTAATTCTATTTCTAAATTCCTTATAGGCATACGACTCGACACATTTTTTCCACATTCCATTATCTCTAATGATACTATAAATTATACTAATGAGGGCACCCATACACCTTATATCCCATGCATATCAGCACAATTATAGCAGATGTATCATATTTATATTTTTCATGACTAGCATGGCTATAGAGTTAGGGTATACTCGATTACCATATTAATTATGACTTAATTATTCCCGAGATTGCCCCACCTATTAACTAGTGGTGCAAACTTTCCACAGTGCTTCCTACACGACACTACCTGGCTCCATTGGCCTTAAATTATAAAATAAGTATCAACTTAAAGTGTTATCTACATACATTTTTAAAAACTAAAGTACTAAATACATTCCCTAGTGAAGTCTCCCAACTCCCAATGCTCACTTACGTTCATGCATGGGACATCTCGCAAGCAAAATCCAAACAAGAAACCCCCCGATACACTATTACCTAGCATTATCGGTCATTGATATCTCTAGGCCCAAAGAAAATAATCGGGACACTCAATATCATGCCCCTAATTGTATAAGTCTAATCATGAACTCCCACATCTCTAAAGATGTCATACAATACTATGCTCGCATAATCATTAAGTCCCCATTGCTAAATGAATAGCGAGCTGAATATCTTCACTTAGTGGTAAACCCGATATCCCCTAAATCACATCAATAAAGTCCCTATGCACCGGGATCAAATACAATGAGACCACTATACTCTTCAAAGTCCCCTATACAATATAATATATATGCAGGCTCGGCCCTCTTACAAGACAAGACAGGGAAAAAATAACACTTCCTGTCTTGGAATAGCGAACATGATATTGTAACAGTCCACCATCACTCAAATCTTCGCTAACTAGTCCATGCCCAGGATAACATCCTACTCGAGTAACATATCTTTATAAAATGAGAAAATCCACTAAAATATATCCTCAGTGCCCACATCGGCTCCCCTCCAGATGGAAAGAAAGAGGGCCCACTACCCGATGGTAATTATATATTCGTAATAGCAATACTAACCATACATCCACTAAACCCATCTCACGCGCCAATCTAGTGCTAACAAAATACTGTGACGCACCCGTGTCACAGATAACCAACCCAATTTGCCTCAGGATAAAAAGCATACCTTTAATTTCCAATGGTATTGGATGTTCAACTCGTTCCTGGATATAATACTCACATGTGAACTGAACCAAAAAGCTAATAGAACTATTACCCATGTTGGGCAGCCTGGTCCTATCCTCTAGTGTACTGCGGACAAGTTCGACGCATGTGGCTTGGCTCTTAACATATAAAACACCTATCTCTGAAATCCCCTATCCCTGCCCCTGCTGCATATGTCAAAGTTTCCCTGCTCTCGGGCCCTAGTGACCTTGGCCCTGATGAACACTCATGTTATTCCCTTAGCCCTACTGTCCTTGAGGAACATGATGATGTCCCTGTCAAAATCCACCATCACCCGATCAAAATCCCTATGATCTGAATCTTTTAGATGTGTCCCTCGATTGGGTATTTCCCTATGGTGCCTAATTAACACCGTCACTTCAAGTCTTGCCCTTCTGTCTAGATTCTCCATATATCTTGGCTCCTTTCACATGGACAAAATGATCTTAACATTGTAAAAGTGCGGTATTGACAACATCGGCATAAGTTATTAAATCATGATTTCCCAATAATTGTTGGGGGATTCTCCACATGAGTCCATCAACAAACTTAATGATCCTTTTCTCCTTTGTATCCACCTCATCGGGCACAAAATTTGCCAAACAAGTTAATTCCTCCTCATAATCGGCCACTTTTCGGCCCTCCCGTGATAAGTCTAAAAACTTCCTCCACATCTCTATTTCAATAGTAGATGAGATAAACTTAAGGTTAAACCACTACCAAAATTCCCCGATAATCAAAGTGTCTCTCCTCACACGTGGTGACTGATTCCCACCACTGTAACGGCACTCATATGAGCTTAAAAGTCATTAATATTTATTTCTTAGTGTCACTACACTCAACCATACCTAAATGCCTTTGGATATCCTTATTCCATTGGCTAGATACTTCAATGTTCGCATTTTCCTATAATTCTGGTGGATGGCCCTTATGAAAGGCTCCTTTTAATATCTCCCATATTGAATGCACTGGGTGAGTTTGAATTGGTGCCACTGGATGCTATGGTGGTGATTGGGAAAACATCTACGCCGTAGTGGTCATCACAGCATTAACTACTCGAGCAAAAATAGTGGTGACCTCTGATGCGATCACTGTCCCCTGACTAGTTTGTAGTTTCGGATGAGCCTCCCCTCTTATAGCCCTCCTTACGGCCCTATCTGGTCATCCTCTCCTGTCCAACAACTGAAACAAAACCTAACTCATATAATATTCTCTTTAATTATACACAATAGAATAAGAACGCAAATATCAATATGAATCAACAATCCTAAGAATATGGCTCTACATCAAAGAAAAATCAATGTTGAAAATGTAGTAAGTCCACACAGATCCTAAGAACCCTAGAACCTGGAGCTCTAATACCATGTGGGACATCCCACCTATTAAAATAACTAGTGGAAAGCCCCATACTAAAATAAAATAGAATCTCAAACTAGATCATTCTTAGTATCACTATCGAAAATCAAATTAATTACTAATAACCTATTGACCCGGTGTCAAATTTTAAAAATTTATTAACTTGTTTATGAAAACTTCCATTCACATAATAAACCATGCGAGCAATAGAACTATCCATTCACCACGATAGTAAACTGAATATTGAAAAAATGAAATAATCAAAGTAACCGAATAACACTCGGTAAAGGTCTCAAAACAATAGTCCCTATGAATTGAAATGAAATAAATTCTAAATAAAATAAACGTTGTCTGATAATGGGCGACATGACCGAAAAACAACAAACTAAAATACATTCTAGAAAATAAAGATGGAAACGTTTAGTCAATCCATACAGGCATCCACAACTACTACAACATCGCCTGACCTAAAGGAATGATCAAGCCTAGCGTCCTTATGGATTGGCACCTAAAAGGTTTGGAAAACTATTTTCATAAGGGTCAGAGCCCAAACACCATTTGAAAAATATTTTTCAAGTGTTTAAAATACAACAATAAATATGCAATGTAAGCATGCATATATAAATCGGTGTCCCTCTCCCATGAGATAATTCTCACCCCTCATCTATAATGCGCACCTAATGCATCTATGTTAAACACCATAGTTATGCTACCCTACGTAATTAGTATCAACACTTATCATAGTCCCATATGCTAGCTTCTAGCCCAACTGTGTCACGTGTATTTATTCTTTGCTTTAATTATTATTTAGCTAACACGTACACTAAATCATTTTCATTCTCATTGTTAGCCCATACATATAACTTTACACCAGTTATTAATTCCATATTCACACATTCCTATTATTCCCCCATATATATTTATCATGCTTATGTACGATGTTCATATCACATATCTTAAATATACATATATATGACTCACCATATACGTATAGCCTCATCCCTAGAGCTTAACCTCGTGGATGCATTCTCGAGCATGCTATCGGGCTCCATTTACATCACGTACCTGGGTCACTAGGTCAAAATCTCACCACCGAACCCAAATAATAAACGCATAATCAGGGAAGGTCATATATTACATCCATGGGTCCTAACCATACCACATTACCCCACTAGACTTTAAGCTCACATACAGTGGTCATGTGATAGTCCTATAACCTAGGGAATCGATTCAATGCATGTTGGTCAATGGTGGACTACCCACTACATGCAACCTCCAATGATAGCATCCTTAGAGTAGGTATGTTTCACAAATATATCAATCACAATATATATATATATATATATATATATATATATATACTATCACTCTATGCGTATATCAATATTCCCCACCGGCTAGCCATGCATATGTCATTCGTAGCACTCGCCCATAATTGTCAAGTCTAACCTCGACTCCCGAATGCATAAGTAGTCACTTACGTATAATTACTTCATAAATATTATTATTATTATTATTATTATTATTATTATTATTATTATTATTATTATTATTATTATTATTATTATTATTATTATTATTATTATTATTATTATTCTAGACACTAAGTTGTGGCCATCCTAGGGTTCAGATTCCCTCCAACCTTTCTTGGGGAGCTCGTTCGTAGTCATTGTAGAGGATAATGTAAAGAGATAGATTTGCCAACCTGTTTTGCTCAAAATAGGCAAAAGAATGTTGTCGCCTCCAGAAAATGACATAAATGTCAATACTGATGCAAAAAAAACAAGTACTTCAAACTTCTAGAGACTAAGTTATGGAACGCGAAGGTGTTAAGCACCCACCCCGCCTTTCGGGTCTCTCATAGGAAAATGTTGTTTTTTTCCTTTTAAACTATGCGACACGCAGGCACATGTGTATGATATAGGTGAAGAATGGAATCTTTTAACTCGCGTCATGGAAAAGGATAAAGTGAATTCATTCTTAAGAATGTTTCGAAAAATAATAATTCAAAATATAATGTATTGGTTCGTAGAATCACAAGTCGCTCTAGAAGAGCGAATGTGTGTATCGGATAAAATAAAAGCATGTAAGAGCATGGTATTCATAAAGAATATATATACTAGCATATGCCCATGCCTGAAGGCATGACGAAAATTTTCCAAAGCACGTAATCGCGAAACAATGATATTTTTTCAAAGTACGTAAAAATTTTCAAACTGTAATTTTAAAAACATTGGCCATAATATCCTTTATTTATAGGACTATCCTGCAAAACGGTAGTGTTCATAATTGGTAATAATATCTCATGTCGTGTATATTTTGGTAAAGTTCATTTTTGGTTAAAAAAAACATTGGGTTCGTGTTTGAGATAGGTAAACAATAATATTTCATGTCGTGTCGTGTTCATTTTGTCCATAATTGCAAAACAAAAGTACGTGATTGCAAGGAAAAAAATCACGTAATCGCAAAATAGCAAAAATTTCTAAAGTACGTAATTGTAAAACGAAAAAAACTTTGTTCCCCAACAAAACATTGTATAATTTTAAAAAAATTTGGCCATAATATCTTTTATTTGTAGAACTATCTACCATGCTTAACAAACAACAAATAATCCAACACCATTCAAATAGTCCAACAACATTCAAATGGTCGAAATTCGTAAAAAAAAAAAATCAAATATAACATAAAATATACAATATTCATCAAGTGAATATACATTCTCCCTCAAATAAACGCAGTGTCATTTTTTTTTAAAAACGGACATAGCCTCCTTTATTTATTGGACTATCCACCCTATTTTAGGGATAACCACTAATCCAACAATATTTATATAATAAAGTAACATCCTCATCAACCCAAATCAACGATCAAAAAAGAAATATTATGATTACAAAGAACCACAACATACTTTTGACCTCAGAACAACAAAGTCTATAAAAACAGTACACAAAGATGTACCTAAAACATAGTGTACCAATTAGTCGTAATATAACTGAAGTTGTACAAAGTAATAAAGTAAAATTTCATTCAATATCATCACCATAGGCTAAGAATCAAGTCCGGGCTATTTCCAATAATCGAATCACTTCACTCAGTCAATGCTTGTGTTTCCCCCATCTTCAAGGAACTTTATTTCCTAAAAAAATGGTAATAATTTTAAATTTTAACAAAAGATGTGTTTTAATACACACAAACATAATTAAAATTTTAAATAGTGAGGGATGGAAGATAAAGAGATAGTACCTTTGTGTTTCGGACATTTAGTCCTGTGTTAGTCTATAGATGATGAGATCTGTTAAAATAATTATCAAGCTTTGTGAGAAACTGTATTTTAAAAGATAATGTAGAGCAACGACAATTCATAAACGCAAATTAATTGTTTTGTTAGTATATACTAACAATTGATTTGCTATTACACGCAACGGTAAAGTAAGAATCTAAATTTATACTACTTCAATCATCAGTAAAGTAAGAATATAGACAAAATTCATTCCAAAGTCTAAACAACATCAATAGAATGGATCAAGCACTAAGAAAACATGTTTATCTTGTATAACATAAGCAACAACGCCTAAATAACAAAAATACTTCTAGCATAGAATTAATAAAAAAATGCCACAGCTACAGAATTAATAACAAACACCAATGCAATGGATATGAGAGAAACATTAATGCTTGGTAAACCATTGAGAAAACATATCATCTCTAAAATAGTACATAGAAGCAGATATGTTATTCAAGCCAAGCCCTGTCTAATTTGAGACAAATGCGCATTAGAAAAAGAAAAGTTAAAGTGTTGTGCGGATATAAATTTTCATGGACCAAGTGTAATTAAGAAGTCATATTTTAGTTGTATGTACAATTCAGAAAATAGGGCACGCGCCTTTAGATTGTGGGTATGTTCAGATTTTCTCTTATTGAAGCTCTCTCTCCGTTTATTTTTATCAGCTGCAGCAGCTAGCAGTTCTTGAAATTGTGCAACTCATCTCAAATGATGCTAAAATCTTATAAAATGACTGAACATTTATCTCGGGTGGATCAATTGGACATGGTTCATTACTTGTAGGCTCAATTCGCTATAATTTCAGTAAAAACACATTAAATAGTTCACTAAATATATAACACAACAATGGAACAATTTGTAAGCACCCAAGACAACTGAATACAATTTTTTTTGGGAGGCCAATCCCTCTTCTACTTTATTAAATTTCTTAGACCCCCTTGTATTCGGTAGAAGTTGTTTTGGCATGATTTTTGTGCTTTGTGAACCTCTATTCAATATAAGTAGGGGTTTGAAGCAAGCCTTATCCTACTTTTAGATGTATGGCGATGATTTCCCCACGGTTAGATGCTTGCTGATGCTTTCCCTACTGATATAGAAAAAATAATCCAATTAAGATATAGAACAATTAACGATGTGCATAGGTTGGAATCTGCTTAGGGATTAATGATGCTAATCTAGAAAGCCTCAAATCTTAACGCATATTAAGTTGATGTTTAGTCTTTGTCTCTTAAACGTGCAATCCATTCAGAATTCAGAGGGAGTTAATGTTATTTTTGTTTAAAAATGTTATAAACAAAACCATCTAAGTGGGAAAATTTGGATAGTAGCTGCAGCTGCAGCTGCAGCTTCCAAGGGTACCAAACCAAGTGGGAATTCAGCATTCTGAATTTCAAAACCTTCCATATTAAGGCATCACACACCTTTAAAATTATATTTGTATAATGTGAGAACACACCTTTATATCAAGGTTTTTTGTATTCAACAGGAAAACCTTCCAAGTGGTTTTGTATAGAAGTAAAGAATTGGTTTTAAAATGTTATAGAGAGGCCAGCAGTCATGTTGCCTCTAAATATAACATGTATACTAATTCAAAACAAATTTAGATTCATTAAAATAGAAAATAAACAAATTATTCAGATATAGATCACAAATAGAAAACAAACAAATTATCTAGATGCTTAGAATCTCTTCCAAGTGGGAAGCATGCAGATATATGTTAACAAAAATTGTAAATAGTAACCTAAAAAATAATATCAATTGCACTAAAGGAAAAAATAACCCCAAATCATGTTTAGTAAGTTAAATGAAACCAAACCTTCACCAACTTTTAGCTATGATCATTTGGTACTCAGGACCCCTAATCCAATATAAGCATGTCAAACTTACCTTTTTCAAACCTTCCACGGTGGCTGTCGCGCATTGCAGGAACTTACTTTCATCCTTGGGAAGTCCAACCACAATAGCATCTATTGTCATCATGAAAGAAGACACACTAGACACAGTGCAACAAAGATGCACACCAAACTATTACCATAAAAACATTCAATTTCCTGTATTTTTCAGTCAACCATCCACACCACTAAGAGAGGACGGTGCATAAAGAACGAAGCAATACAAACCTATTCAATGATTTCCTAGCCATGTTAACAAACAAAGTGACGCTTCTAGATTCATAACTAAATCCACAAAAGTTGAGGTTGAGATAAAATAACAGAAAAATTATGTCAAATACCATGACTAAATGCCTCTTGTGATACTAAAACTCTACCTCTTTACACAGACCAATCATGTCCAATTTAACATTGTCAAGGTTCATACCAAGTTCTTTAATACAAAGATATAAGACATAAGAGTCATACTTTAGAGGGGGATTGAAGGTAATCCTAAGATTAGGGATAATTCCCCAATTAACAAACAGTGTTCGGGATTAAGAAACCGAGGTAGCCCAAGCGTGGCAACTCACCGAGGAAGCTCAAGCGTGGCAACTCAGCGAGGCAGCTTGGTGTAGCAACTCATACTTTAGCTTGTTGTGTTAGTCATATTGTATATTTATTTATACTGACTATGAGCTATAATGGTTGTAATAATGTAACGAGAATAATAATGAGTTTTAGTGCGAGGCCAAATGGTAGTCTCGAAAGACCAGGCTTGGTAGGGCCTGGGAGAGCTTTCATGCTCTATTAAATGACCTCGTCATGGGAACTTTAGAGGGACTTGGTTTGGAGGATTGAGAAGTGAGGCATCTTTAGGGACTGTCCTGACCATCTTAGATACACTTTGTAAAACACCGAAGGACCCTTACCATGGAACCCTGGGAGAAGTAACTTCGAGTTCCATCGGGCGTTCAGTCGTGAACCAAATAGCCCTCTACTTAATGTCACATCTACTGTAGTTCATGTCACTAGCCAGCTAAATAATGTCATACCTTCAGTTGAGTAAACCACCAAGGTATTTGGGGCTGTCAGGTAGTTGGTGAGCCACCTCTGCGACAACAGCCCCTTGACACACAGTGATTAGGCAAAAGGCATATCTTGGCATTTAATGTTTATGATGTGGAGACAACTAGGGCATCATGCATTTAATGTTGTGACATAAAGTATGAGAGATGTCTTTTATAGTCTTTAATGACTGAGTTGCCTCGGGGGTGGTGTGTGGGGATATTTAAGGACCCCAACCACCCCTGAGGAGAGGATGATATTTTTAAGAGTTCAGAAGTTATTACTAGAGAGAATATACATAAGAAAGAGTTATTACTAACAGTAGGGTTTACTCGCTCACCATTGTTATTTATTATAAAGCTTTAATACTTGACAGAGATTATTGAGGGTGTTTGGTGTGTTTACCTGCCTACCAAGGTGTATCTAGGGTGCTTACTTCTCTCTCCCTCTAGCTAAGTTACTTTTAAGTCCATTACTACCTTCTGCGTTATACACGAGAGATCTATGAGTTCAAACTGAGTCTTATCTTCTTTAAGTTTGTGTTCGCATGTCCTATCCTTAATCCAAAGTTTTGACCCATTAACTTATCATTAGCATACTCAAAAGGGGTTACGCCTCCATCTTATCTAAACTACCCTCTTACATTTGGCGACTCTACTGGGGAGGCATTCTTCTGAGCAAGGAGTATGGCGCAAGGTAATGTTAATAGAAGGCTCAACTTCGATGACATCCAACACAATAAAGAACAAGTTGTGATAGAACTGGAGGCTCTAAGGGATGGGGCTCCTCGAATAGAGGTACCTATGGTTCAGGTGATGAAAGGCGTTCCAGGGGTAACACAAGCATCCACAAGTGTAGGGTTAGGACCCACTCTGGTGGAACTCCTCATGAGTAAGTTTTATGAGTTTTTGCAAACACCAGTAGGTTTAACGGGGTTGGTAGATTTTGAGGCCAATTCCTTTGTAACACCAGGGGCAAACCCAATGGCCCCGCTAGGTGCCGGTGTAACAGGAACAGTCCTAACGAACATACCCTCTATTATGAATCCAGCAGTGGGAACATCAGGAGTATCAATGAACCCAACTGTGATGACTGCCCTAGCTGCAATGGGCACTCAGCCCATGGTCCCATAGGTTGTTACCCCAGTAGCATCACTCATAGAGGAAATGAGAAAGGAGATGCAGAAAGATATGTTGAAGTTCATGTAAGCCTCCTCGCAATCTGATGGCGAGGTAGCTTCTGTTTACAAGGACTTTCGGACACCCTACCCCCAGGAATACAATGATGAGCCATTAGCCTATTTTTGAAAAATACAGAGGGAAAGGTGGGAACCCAAAGGAGCATATTAAGCGCTTTGTTGAACACTTGGGAGCGCATTACAATAATAAAAAGCTTAAGTTGAGGGAGTTTTCCAAATCCTTAACCGATAAAGCATACACCTGATATTCTCACTTACCTCCCAAGAGTGTTTTTATGTGGGAGGAGATGCACGTATTATTTGTCCAGAATTTCTTTCTAGAAGAAGACGAGTATACTTTGACCCAACTGGAGAGGGAGAAGCAACGACCAGGGGAAGACGTGGTAGCATACGTTCAGATGTTTGGGGAAAGGTCCCTCGATGTGAGGGAGGAAGACAAAGAGCCCAAGTTATTGCAGATCTATGCGAAGGGACTGCTTCCTGAGTACATCTGTCATCTCATTAATGAGACGTTCGAGGGGATTTTTTTAGCTTTTTTAAAAGCAGTAAGAAATATTTCCTTAGTGGTGCGGCCCAATCCAGTGGTGGTGCCCATGATGTTTAGGAAGCCGATACAACCTGTGGGGGGAGGTCTCAGCCCCCACGGGTAGGGTACACCGAGGGAAGATATGGGGGCAAGGCACCGAAGAAGGACAATACGAGGAAATTCGAAAGAAATAGGGAGGACCCACCACCATTGCCTTATACAGTAGACGAGGCTATCAGCTATTACAATGCAATGGTCCAAGGAGTAATGGTCGATGAACCAAAATACATTCCCGTTAGGGAACCAAATGCGGCAACGAGGGTGGATCCTAAGTATTGCCAGGTTCATCGGAGGATCCATCATCCAATGGAGAGCTATTTCACACTGAGAAGAATCATCAACAAGTACGTGAAGGCAGGGACATTGCAAATCCCTCCACAAAACGTCAATAACATCCCACTGCCACCACACGGGGCCAATCTCGCGGTGGCGTATGATGATGAGGCGGAGAGAGCAGAAGAGAGACAATGACGAAGCAAGAAGAGTATGAAGAAGATCTGGAAGATTGTACGAGGCTAATGGATAATGTAATACTGGCCTATGGTGAAGAAAGCACCAAAGACATGGAGGATGTGTACAACATTGAAAGTGAGGAAGCAGACCCAGTCCTGGAGTACTGTGCAGTTTCGAAATCCCTGAAATTCACCTGGTTCTTCGATTAGGTGAGGATACCGAAATAGAGAAGGTTAGAGATAACCCAAGAAATACTTGATATTACAAGGAAGAACTCAGTCCTTTCACTGAGATGGAAGGGACCCATGGCCAGGTTGGTTAGGAGATTTCTCTCAGAAGTAACCTTCAGTGATGCAGATAGGGCCGTAAGGTTCCCTCATAACAGGCCATCGTATGTGACCGCCATCGTCAATGGAGTCAGCTTTTCAAGGACTCTTATGGATGGGTGAGCTTCCATCAATATCATTCCAATAAACCCTTTCCATGCAGCCAATATTCCAGAAGAAAGGTTGTTCCCCATGCCCTTGGTGATTTTAGAGTATGATAACCAATCTTTTAATTCCATTGGGTATGTTAATGTTGGGATTGTGATGGGAAATTTGAGTTCCCATATCAAGTTCCACATAATAGAGAGTGCGACTTCCTATCATCTGCTAATAGGAAGGGTGTGGATGCATAACCAAGGGCTAGTTCCCTCTACGTACCACCAATGCGCTAAAGTGAACATCAAAGGGACAGAGGTGACCATTAGGGCTATGAAGAGGCCCTTCGCTATTGAGGAAGCTCTCTTGGTAAGTGCAACATTTTACACTGAGTTGGAGGAGGATGTTTGGGTCCTAATCAGATGAATGGAGGGAGTATGGGTTACCTCGATGAGAGAAAAGATGGGGCCCTTAAATGACCACGTCAAAGAGGTTGCAAGAAGCGCAAGAGTGATGATCGAAGAATCTCACCAAGTGGTCCCTCATTCCCAAAATATCTTGAAGCAGCTCAAGGACATGATGAGGCCTATAGTGGATCCGATGGAACATGAGGTCCAACGACAAAGCGTGATAAGTCGGTTTTCAGGAAAAAGAGTAGCTGGGGCTTTTAGAGGGAAGAAGAGGAAAGCAATCACTGCTACCAGTAGACAATGAAAGAAGGTCATTACTGAAGAAGGAAAGGTGGTCTATCGATTGTAACGGTGTAAATGAGTGGCCAATAAAACTGATGATGAGGTTAACCCGATATATCAATGCTTACTGGTGGATCAACGGGGACAATATATGGTGAGAGACAACTCCAGCATACAGGAATTTGGAGGAAGTCACCGAGGAACCAGATTACATAACAGATCGACCAAAACTGCAGGCACAAGAACTAGAGCAGTTGAACCCGGCGAGAGAAGAGGAAGACCCATGACCCATTTTCATCTTGAAATATCTCAGTGAGGAGAAACGAAAGGCCTTGGTTGAGTTGATTCAGAAATTTATAGATGTTTTTGCGTGGAAGTACACAGAGATAGAAAGGCTGGATGAGGAAGTGAGCTGTCACAAGTTGAATGTCATGCCTTCATCCATTCCAGTAAAATAAGCAACGAGAACGTAAAATCTTGAGCTAGACCTGCAGATCAAAGAAGAGTTCCAACGCTTACTAACGGTATGGTTTATTAAGCCAATAAAACACCCACTTTGGCTATCCAGTATTGTCCCGATGGGAAAGAAAGATAAAAACCAAGTAAGGATCTGCGTGGACTTTAGAGATTTGAATAGAGCTTTCCCCAAGGATAAGTTCCCTCTGCCCTTCATTGATAGCCTGATAGATGCAACAGCTGGTCAGGAGATGTACAACTTCATCGATGGGTATGTAGGGTACAACCAGATCAAGATGGACCCCGTGGATGGAGAGAAAACAGCGTTTAGAACCCCGTTGGGCAATTTCATGTACAAGGTAATGCTGTTTGGACTCAAGAATGCTGGGACGACCTACCAAAGAATAATGATGGCCATCTTCCATGACTTATTTCACAAATTTATGGAATTTTAAATGGATGATTTGGTCATGAAGTTAATGAAGGGGGACTCCCATCTGAACGATTTGAGGAAGGTGTTTTCCTGTTGCAGGAAGTTTAAATTAAAAATGAATCCACTAAAGTGTGTTTTTGGAGTGACAAGTGGGAAATTTCTAGGCTTTATGGATGATCGACAAGGGCTGCAGATGGACCAGGACAAACAGCGGGCGATCTTGGAAATGTAATGTCCAAGAACGGCGAAGGAGCTGAAGAGTTTCCTCGACCAAGTCTCCTGCCTTAGGAGATTTATTCTTGGATCGGCCGAAATAACACAACCGCTGATGCAGCTGTTACAAAAGGACACGAAATTTAGGTGGGAGGAGAGCCACTAGGAGTCTCTCGGCGGACTGAAGAAGCTTCTCGTTTCATCACAGACCATGGTTCCCCCAATTAAGGGAATACTGTTGTAGTTGTACCTTACATCCACCACGAGGTCTGTGGAAGCTTTGCTGGCATAAAAGATTGATGGAAAGAATGGTCGGTCTACTACCTCAGCTGGATCATTCATGGACCAAAACTCAAATATAGTATCTTAGAAATGCATTATTTAGCCTTAGTCTTTGTAGCGCAAAAACTTAGACATTATATGTTATCTTTTATAATTCATATTGTAACTAGATGTGCCCCATTAAGTATTTGCTAGCAAGAACTATATTGATTGGCAGGGCAACTAGATGGTTCCTTATCCTCTCCGAATATAACTTGAAGTGTGTGGTTCCTCGCTCAATCAAAAGCCAAGCGTATGCCGATCTGCCGGTTATTTTTCCCTCAGGAACATTTGAGCCACCCACAAAAAATATTCCAGGAGATGACTTGCCGTCCAATCACCTAGATGCATAGGATGAGTAATGGATGATGCAGTTTGATGGATCTTCGGCGAAGGGGAAGGGAGGATCAAGGGTTATTCTTTCAAAAGGAATGGAGGAGATTTTCCTATCCTACAAATTAGATTTCACTTGTTCCAATAATGAGGCAGAATATGAAGCATTGGTATTGGGATTGCTAGAGGCTCTTTGAAGGGGGATTCGTTCACTTTGTATCAAAAGGGATTCTAACTTGGTGGTTCAACAAGTGAATATAGAATACGTGTTTAAACACATGAGCCTGGAAACATATAGAACAATAATCTAGAGGCTTCTCTGCCAGTTTCATCATACCAAGATCAAGAGGCAGTCCAGAACGATGAATAATCACCCAGACGCCTATGCCACCATTACCCAAAAGATGGTCATGAGAACTGATATAACTACCGTCGTGATTTAATGAAGAATATCTCCTTCGGTAGTAGGATTAATTTTACCGATAGAAGAGGACGCAGACTGAAGGGGAGAGATTATGAAGAAATTGGAGTCTGGTGAGGGAGCGATGGGGCTTAGAGAATTGGCCCATTACTTTACAAACCAGGGAAACCTTTACTTCAAAAACACGGGAGGATGGTTGTCAAGATGCATCGGCCCAGAAAAAGCAGGGCAGAGGTTAAAGAAAACACACAAAGAGCATTACGAAATGACTAAGATGACCCTTTACAAGAGAATTTAAAGGGAGGGATATGTATGGCCTAGTATGAAGAAGGATGCAGCTGAGTTACACCAAAAGTGCGACAAATGCCAATTGTTCTTCGAGGCAGCTGAATGTCATTTCATGGAGGATCAGGATGACTGGAGACAACCCTATACTGACTTCATTAAAGATGGAGTCATCCTGATAGAGAAAATTGATGCGATGGGACTCCAGTGAAGGGCCCTAATATTCTACGTTCAGGAGGGGCAGCTTTATCGAAGGGGATACTTCAACAGGTTGTTGCGTTGCATCACGAAGGAAGAAGCTGCCAAGGTTCTTAAACATGCACACGATCCAACTCACATAGGAGGGGCCAGGTTATATGACCAGTTAATGACTTTGGGATACTATTGGCCAACAATGGAGAAAGCAAGATTCTGCTGAGTTCGTGTGAAGGTGCAAGTCTTGCCAACTTCATGGAAATATGATCCTTGACCCGTCGATGGACCTACACTCCCTGTAAACACCCTAAACTTTTCACACTTGGGCGTTTGACCTGGTAGGGGCAATACATCCTTCTTCGATGGGGAAGATATTGATACTAGTGGCAACGGAGTGCTTCACAAAGTGGGCTGAAACAATACCACCGAGAAGAGCAACAACAGGGGTGGTGAGCAAACTTCATTAGAGAATACATCATTTGTCGTTTTGTGATCCCAAATGTTATTCTTTCAGATAATGGAAGCCCTTTCGTCAATTCAGAATAAATGATGCTCATAGACAAATACTCCATTGTTTATCACACTTCGTTGGTGGCATACCCAAAGGGAAACGATCAAGCTGAAGCGACTAATAAAACTTTGGTTAATATCTTGGCTAAAATAATGGAGGATTTCCTAGGATCGTTTGATGACAAGATACCAGCCGTATTATGGGCCTATCGAATTACTAAGAGGAAGCCCATAGGTTATACACCGTTCTTTCTTATTTATGGGGCCGAGGCAATTCTCCTAGTGGAATTAGAAGTTCCCTCTGCTCAATATGCCTTGCGAAGTAGCATGCTCCCTCAGAATAGACATATGCAGTTGGAAGCGTTGGATGAACACAGAGATAATGCAATGAAACACTTTCAAATGTATACAAAACATCTATCCTGGGCATACGATAACTTAGTGAGACCAAGGAAGTTTGTGGAGGGAGATTTCATATTAAAGGCAACAGTGAAACACATTAGGGGGCTTCCTCTACCTAAGTTTGCAGCGAATTTGGAGGGACTTTGCATCATAAAAGAGGCTCATGACTCAAGTTATTACTTAATTTCAAAAATGGAAGAAGAAAAATTATTCAAGATTAACAATAAATGGTTGAAATTCTATCATGTGTAGGCAGTTATGTTCGACCACTGATGTATTTGGATGTTGTTATGAATACACAAGTTCTTTTATGATGAGTATGCAATTTCCTTTTATTATAACTCAAGTATAGATAAGAGAATTACAGAACTTCACACTTCACAACCTATGTAAACAGTTGTAACACAAATAAATGGCATGAGAAAATTAATCTTTCTTCATTCATAAACTTTGGAGCATTACAAAATTGGGAGCTATTGCCCAAGAATTACATGAGAAGAAAAAAAAAGAAAAATATACAGAGGTTTATCGGCCTAAAAGGAACCATAGGTCTGGGGAAGAGAAAAAATCTTCAGGGAGGCCCGAAGAAGCTGCTTGGCAAGACTGTTGGGCATTCATAGAAACCTCCAGCCTCGTTTGCGCTTGTGTCCGCTCGATGAGGAGTTTCTCTCATTTCGACTTTGTCGTGCGTAGATCTTCTTCGAGGTCCCCCGCCTCTTTATCAATAGTTTCAAGAACAGGTTCTAGCTCGGCCAATATAGCTTCCTTGACCCACTAGTCCTCCAGATGTTTCTGCAAGAGTTCTCTTTGGTTGTCCAGTCGTTGGCTCTTTAAAGTCTTTAAATGCGTGATAATCCAGTAAAAATGGAAGTCGTCACAACCCAACTCCCTATGATAACCCTGAAATTGGTTAAGGCGGCGTCTTGTAATGTTTGCAATTAGAGTACTGGAAATTTCAGCAACAACAGTAGCCATACCCTGAAGCCTGTAGCTCATAACTAAGATATTTGAACGATGGCAATCCATTGTGAATATTTCAGGATGATGGTTCACAAGTTTCTCAACTACCAAACGATGGTTAGCAGGCATTTGAGGAAAACTTTGGAGCACCATCAGGCAGAAGGCATGAGGAGCCAAGTCGGGCAGAGGAGCCAAGTCGCACATAGATTCCGTCTCGGCCGCAGCATCGATCATGAAACCTCGATCATTATGGATAGAATCTTCTGAGACGACAGGTTCCTGATGGGGTGAGCCAATGGGCGAAGGAACTGGTGGAGAATCCTCTCGAGCAACCTGAGAACAGTTAGAGGAAATATGGAGTTTGTGAAAAAAAATCTTAGCGAAGCGTTTTTGTTTTTAAGTCACCGATATAGGTGGAGTTTTTGGAAAATCTTAACAACTGTTTTCGTTGTTAAGTCTCCGATATAGGTGGAGTTCATGAAAAAATATTAACAAGTGTTGTCGTTGTTAAGTCACCGATATAGGTGGATTTCTTGAAAAAAACTTAACAAGTGTTTTCGTTGTTAGGTCACCGATATAGGTGGAGTTTATGAAAAAAATATTAACAAGTGTTTTCGTTGTTAAGTCACCGATATAGGTGGAGTTTTTGAAAAAAACCTTAACAAGTGTTTTTGTTGTTAAGTCACCAATACAGGTGGAGTTTATGGAAAATCTGAACAAGCGTTTTCATTGTTAAGTCACCTGGAGTTTATAAAAAAAAAACTTAACAAGTGTTTTCATTGTTAAGTCACAAACATAGGTCTAGTTCGTGAAACTGATAAATGCGGAGAGAAATTAGCGAAGTACCTCAGTAGTAGCAAAAGCGAGAACGGGAGTCACCAAGGAAGCCATGAGGGTAGAAACTATTGGGGGTGGGCTCATCACCTCAGTAGATTCAACGGGGCCCTTGGCTGAAGAAGCCTCAACGGTAGGCAAACCTCCCTCACTAATATAAGGTACTAAGTCCAACACGGGCGTATCACCAGAAGAAGACATTGGACCTTCAAGAGATGCCCCAACGTCAGTGGGTATAGAAGAACTAACATGAGGAGGAGCAGCATCAGCCTTGGCCTGGGAAAGGAAAAGGCCACTAAGAGCAAAGGGTGGAGAGAGACTTGGAGAAAGCTGCAGTAACAAATCTAAGTCTTAGAAATGACAAATTAGTACTCAAAAAAAGAGAGAAATACTTATAAACATGACTTACCCCCGTTTTGGCACTAAAGAGGGGAATTGAAGCCAAAGGTCTCATCAGTACAGGGGGAAGAAGGACGATGGCTACCAGAGATGCCATCTCAACCAGGGGCACCCCAACATGTCAAGGTTCAGCATATTACATAGAAAGAAAAGGGGTGGAGTAGAGAAATGTTGCCAAACCTAGCAGGTAATAGATAATGTGTTACCTCGATGAAACTTTCTGCAACTAGAATAAGGGGATAAAGAGCCTTGGGCTGAGGTTCTTATTCAGAAGAAGCTGGGGGTGGGCTCATTGCCTTAGTTGATTCAATGGTAGTAGCCCCTGCAGCACCATCTCCAGCCCATTGGGAGTATGGTTGGCGAGAGTAAGTAAGACTTATCAGGGGGAATGGGGAAGGGTAGTGTCTGCTGTAGAGATACCGCAATGCTCCCCCCCCCCCCCCTACGAAATGGCTTACCGGGGGGCTGGGGACTGGGCCTTTTTTCTTCAACTCCCTTCACCAAAACATTTTCTTATTAAGAAATAAGCAGATACAGCTTGCTTTAAGAATATGGGAATAGAGAACGAATGCACATAAACCTTATACCTAGAGGAAGAACTAGAAGGTATAACCGCTGGTGAAGTGGCGAGGAGGCAGCAGCAGAAGGAGCTGGGGATGGAGGTTTTTCAAACATCCGTTTCTTCTGGGACTTGCTACCCAGCATTGTCTTCCTTGAGATCGTTGCATCACCACCTTCAGGTACCTTCGACATTTTTCTCCTTTTTGCTAGTGGCTCGGTGGGATCAATCATAATCGTGGGAAAAGCAGCCCAAGGAGGAACGACAACAGCACGTCATTGGAATTCAGCATTTATTCTTTCGACCTAGGCTTGCACCTGCCTCCACAGCTCTTCAGCTACTTCTAAAGACATAGGAGGGGGAACAGAGGCAATAGGGAATGCCTCCAAAGGAGTTAGTGCCTAATACCGGGGCTTGGACTTCAAGGACTGGGATTTCTTAGCCTTCTTAGCAGGTGGCTAAGAGGGCGCTTCCCCTGTTGTTGTAGCTTCGATCAAATGGGCAGGTGGTTTGGGGGTTGCAATAGCCTTGATTTTGGGCATGGAAATGGGGATAATGGGGAAGTATGAAGGAAGTTTCGTGGGAGGTACTTTGGGGGTCTGGCTTTGAGGGAACTCAACCCTAATAAAGGAATTTCCCTTCAATCCTAACTCTAAAATAGAAAACGAGAGAACTTGAGGACACACGGGATCCCCCTCGATGAACTCAGAAATTTGCGCTACTTGCCTTGGCCAGTACTTTATTGCAAACAAAGGGGTCACGTCCCCTTGCCTGGTGATATTGGGAATGGTGACTCGCCCAGCCAGAGTAGAACTCACTCCCCATGCAGCAGTTGAGGAGAATAGAGAACAAGCCTCGCCAAAAGAGACCTTAGGGTTGGATAATTGAAAAACCGAGGGAGGAGCCCCTTGATCGAAGCCAAATTGACGACTGTATCGGTTGGGATTATAGTTCTTGCTGATGTATCCCCACTCGGTGCAAGAGGGCAGGGATCCTGTCGAAAATGGAAGGACCACGACTAGTGAGTGGTCTTCAGTAATGAGGTTTGGAGTAGTTGCCTGGACCACTCTTACTTCATGTTTGAAAAAATCATAAGTGTAGAGAAAAATATCCTCTTCATAGGGTCGCATCACAAAACTCAAAAATTCATCGATTAAATAGGTCAACTCTTTTCGGCTTTGTCTCTTATGATAAACAAAGGATCATGGGGGAAGGATTATTTCCCCCGAAGGAGGGTGGTTGGTCTTGGCTGCTACGATCGGGAAACATACATAGAGGAAGCCCGTAAGGAGTACATAGTTGGCCAACTTATAATGATCCAGAGATCATTCTATGTCAAAAAGGGTTTTATCGATCCATGTGTAGAGGGATACCAAGGCGATTGCAGCCAGAGGAAGCTTGGTACCCCGGGCCAAACGAAGGGACATGTTGATGAGGTCCTTTCGAGGTTGGTCGTTCAGTTTCCCCGTTAAAAGGAAGCGAGAAAGAATGACAAGGATATAGGCAGGAAATTTTAACGATGTACCTTATCCAGGGGCGGCCTCAGAGGAACTACCTTCAGAATGATCCTTGAAGAAATAATGGATAAGAGGAGTGAAGGTATCTTTGTTTGAAGTACCGATGCACCTTCGGTATATACGGTCTAACTCCAAACGGTCAGTAATCTCTTGGGCATCCAGGGCTTCATAAGAATAGGACTCATGGCATGTTGCCTCAAGGACTAGGAGCTCGCACACATCCTCCAACGTTATTGTAAATTTGCCCCACGCATCAATGAACGTATGAGTGGTAACGTTCCACCGAGATACCAGAACGGGAAGGGAAGCATTATTCTTGGACAGGGTGAACTCACCAAACCACTTAGACCGATGAAGCCCAATATTGGTGAGGGTATCCGCATGGGAACTCTTTAAATGGGACTTTCAGGAAGCAAAGTGAGTAGGAGAGCCCCCAGGACCTTCAAAGTCGATGTGGGACCAGGGGAATTCCCCTCGCTCAAGACGGAATGGGAGAGTCCCCTCGGGAGGTAGAAAGCCTAGTCATCAGCACTCTCATCTTCATCACCAAGCGTCAGGGCATCATACTTGGCATTAAAAATGCAAGTCTTGTAGGACCCAACAAAGTCATCACCCTTGCTGATTATGGGGGACCAGCGGTAGAAGTGCAACTGGTCCTAGCGGGCAACAGTCAATGAGTTAGTAATGGATATGGTGACAACAGGGGTAGCATGTGGAGCACTGGTGGACAGTGTGGTAGGGTTGCTTGAGGAGGCCATTATAGACAACACGAATCCTGAGAAAAGCTTGGTAAAAGAAAGGTTGGGAATGAAGAGAGAGAGGCACAACCACAGCTGGTGGCACAAAAGATAAGAGAAAGAGGAAGCTAGGTAAGAGCTTGGGCAATAATGGAGTTCGCACAGAGTTTGCACAAAGTTTCTCTCTCTAAAGGAATGCAGGAGCATGCAGAAGAAGAAGGAAAGAGAAGGGTTTGAAAAAAGAGACGTTTGAAGCCTTTTAAACCATAAATTTTGAGTTTCCCACCATCGCACGTGCAAGGCCTCCTATAATCATTTCAAATGAACACGTGGCACTTCAGGAAGTGTTTTGAGAGATGAAAAGACAGCGATACGTCATTTACAAAGTGATGCCTAGGGAATAGAAAGGGTTACCTTCCTAGGTAAGTTCGAGTTTTGGCACCAAATTTTTTATCAGATATATCCAGTAACTCCTAATGAAAAAGATGGCCCAACGGTTCAAAAAAGCTACGATGTCCCCTCATCATAAGTCCAAACGTTGTTTAAATGGTGACTCAGCTACATCGGGGAGAATATCGACTATTTTAAACATAGAAAAGTATTTTATGGGAGAATTTCACTTACCAAGAGTCAAAATAATTATTTGAGAAGGTTAGGAGGCCTTTCGGGAGAATTTCAAAAAGTAAAAAGCTAGAACGGTTGAGGCTTAGTATAAGGAAAAAGTGGCGATGCCCCATCATTCAAGCCCCAATAAGTCATAGATCTTCGGCTCAGGTACATCGGGGAGAATTTTACTTTTTCCTGGAGATTATAACGCTGCAGTTCTAACGAAGGAAAGGAGGTCAGAATTCTTACACAAAGAGAAGGTTTATCAGATTGAGAAGTTTTCATGCAGAAATTTCCTTTTCCCACAGTAAATCTCTCCACGAAGGGGCAAATGTAGAGGGCGATTGAAGGTAATCCTGATATTAGGGATAATTCCCCAATTAGCAAATATTTTTTTGGATTAATAAACCGAGGCAGCCCAAGCGTGGTAACTCACAGAGGAAGCTCAAGCGTGGAAACTCAGCGAGGAAGCTTGACATGGCAACTCATACTTTAGCATATTGTGTTAGTCATATTGTATCTTTTTTTATACTGACTATGAGCTATAACGGTTGTAATGATGTAACGAGAATAATAATGAGTTTTAGTGCGAGGCCAAATGGTACTCGCGAGAGACCAAGCTTGGCAGAGCCTGGGAGAGCTTTCATGCTCTATCGAATGACCTCACCGTGGGAACTTTAGAGGGACATGGATTGGAGGATTGAGAAGTGAAGCACCGATAGGGCTTGTCCTAACCATCTTATATACACTTGGTAAAACAACGAAGGACCCTAGCGGTGGAACCCCAAGCGAAGCAACTATGAGTTCCATCGGACGTTGAGTCGTGAACCAAACAGCCATCTACTTAATGTCACATCTACTGTTAGTGATGTCACTAGCTAGCTAAACAATGTCAGACCTGCACTTGAGTAAACCACCGTGGTATTTGGGGCTGTCAGGAAGTTGGTGAGCCATCTCTGCGATAACACCCCCCTGACACACAGTGATTAGGCAAAAGGCATGTTTGGGCATTTAATGTTTATGATGTGGAGACAAGTAGTGCATCAAGCATTTAATGTTGTGACTTAAATTATGAGGGATGTCTTTTATAGTATTTTATGACTAAGTTGCCTCGGGGGTGGTGTGGGTGGCTATTTAAGGACCCCAACCACCCCTGAGGAGAGGATGATCTTTTTGAGAGTTCAGAAGTTATTACTAGAGAGAATATACATCAAAGAGAGTTATTACAAACCGAAGGGTTTACTCGCTTACCATTGTTATTTATTACTAAGCTTTAATACTTGACAGATATTCTTGAGGGTGTTTGGTGTGTTTACCTGCCTACCAAGGTGTATCTAGGGTGCTTACTTATCTCTCCATTTAGCTAAGTTACTTTTAAGTTCTTTACTACCTTTTGTGTTATACACGAGAGATCTCTGAGTTTAAACTGAGACTTATCTTCATTAAGTTTGTGTTTGCATGTCCTATTATTAATCCAAAGATTTGACCAATTAACTTATCATTATCATACTCAAAAGGGCTTACGCCTCCATCTTATCTAAACTACCCTCTTACACATACCAAGTACTAAACCTCTAATACAATTCGCCGCTTTGAGGATTCACAGTTTCAATAGCCAGCAGCGTTTGTTTTCAGCAGGGGATTTTGGGATTAAGATGCCTTCTGATGTTGCATTGAAATTAAAGACTTTAATATTCGAGGAATTATCAATCGAGAGATTCCTAGTTTGTTTTCAGCAGGGGATTTGGAGAGACAAAGGGTCATCCAGGGTGGATGATGAAGCCTTAAAAAATATCAAAACCTCATATATCCCCGAACCTTAGCAATATCTAAAGGCTATGAAATACGTGAAGAGAAAAATTAAAATTTTCAAACAAATTCAAGGAGTAATAGGAGGACAATCAATCCAAATGCGAAAAATTCAAATTTGGGAAAGAAAACAACAACAACATAATTTTGGTATCCTCCTTGATAATTTACAAATTAGTGTGCCTCAAATTCTCATCTCTAAAGCCATGACGACGGGTATGAAGGCTTCAATAATGAGGTTATGAGATAAGATAAGAAAGATTGTTACGAAATAACTTCATCAATGCCCAATTATCAATTTCAACTAAATATTGTTTTGTAACAAAAAAAAACTAAATATAGTTTATATAGAATTGACCTATTTTCATGTTCTAATATTTTGAAACAGGAAGCTAAGTATCTATCAATTATATAGAAAAATTAAGATAATATCTTACCATTTGACACAAATATTTCCCTATATGTGGCACTTCCACTTCTTTGTTATGACATAACATAAAGTCCCTACAAAAAGAATCCAATTGGAATACTAAATATCCATAACTATATATAACTTGTATCCAAAAAGGAAATGATAGTTATGATAGGTACTAAATATCCGTAACTATACAAAAAAAGAAGCCACTTCTTTGTAATAGAACAAAATTAAAAAGATTAAACAAATTAATAAAATGTGATATGCGGTAAGCGAGAGAATCAATAGAGTGTACCCGAAAAAATTAAAAAATAAAACTATATGTAATACCCAAATCATAAGAACAACAACACCATTCACCAATACCTGCCACTACCTGTCTCGTCTCTGTTAAGGAGTTAATCCATTGTCTTTAGTCAGTTTGTTTTTAGTAGCGACCCTGGCTTGTGACCTTTCACGATCTCGATCTCCCTGGTTTCCGCATTACCTTATCATCTCAACGTTTACCACAAACATATTTTGATTAGGCTAATCAATGAGTAAGCCTTCCATAGCCTATGGATTAAAGAAAACTGGTATGTCGAAAAATTCCTAATGATGGTCTTAAAATGGTCCCCTGATTTTCACATTGATTCTGAGTCCTTAACAGTGCCGATATGAGTAAATCTTCATTCCTTTCCATAGTGAAACAACTGAATAGTAACAACCAAAAATCAAAGGAGTAAGTTTCATACATATACTTTATCAAACACTTAATACGCTAAATTTTATCACCACTTTGTCTAATGAATCAATGGACGGAAGGTATAGCTCGAAGAGCCTATAACAGAGCTTGGGTGGTGAGATTTGCAAAGGCTCTCTTAATCTTTAAGTCCCATGTTAAGTGAGTAGATATACTAACTAATTAATTTACTCATTTTCACAAACTGTGAATTCCACATCCTGAGAGGGACAACAATGCAACTCTAAGTTATATACCTTTACTCTAAATTGATAATTGACCAAAATAATGTATTTATAAGTGATGTTGAGATAATCAACTCTAAGTGATATACATTTACTCTAAATTGAAAAATAAACCCATATAATAATTATTAAACATAAAGCAATAATTCCAGGTTCAGGACGCGTGTTCAAGATAACTGTTAAATTGTCACGTCCTGATCAGATTGATTTAATCCAAATCTATAATTATTAAATACGTAATTAATAATTAACTGTAATAATTACAATTACAAAATCTGATTAAACAATTTAACCATTCATTGTGATAACTATAGATTTGGAATAAACCAATTGAACAACACTGTTCAGGACGCATTAACACGGAATCAATAATTCCAAATATGATCAGGACCATATGTACATGTAGGTTACCATATTTTCGAGCCTCGACTCCCCAAACAATACAATATCCTAAAAACATAAATCCCAAACATTCAAATGATGTTCGATAAGTGTAATAATAACATTCAAATACTCTCTCGAACCGGTATATGAGATACCGGTATTAATGGGAGGACTACTAAAAAAGGATGACAAAGACAGTATGACATACCGGTATTAATGTCATGATGATTTGATGGTCAAACTCATTGTTCGTGAGTTTGCGGTCAAACACATTACTACCTAAGAAATCAGGTAGTTCTTCTAAATGAAACATTACTACCTAAAAAATAGCATACAACCCCAAACAACCAACGAACACATTAGTACCTAAAAAAACACAACGTAATAACAACTCATGAAGAAGATACCCGTTAAACAAATGGGATATAAGATATTTTCTCGGTTGTACAGCAGAGATATTTGCTTAGTGATTCAAACTAACAGTGATTCAAACTAATGTGAATGTGATTCAAAATAATTGATTCAAACTAACATAATTCAATATACAACACATCAATCATAAGAACTCAAAAAGCCTTTAATATGAAAATAAAATAGACAATTTCCATGTTAATAGATAACAATATATTAATTTCATTATGGCGCGCATGTACCTTACGGTACAATCGCGCAAATTCAATGCATATTGTGTGTTTGTTTCTATATAAGTACACTATTTCAAAAAATTAGTGATTTATAAACTTTTTATATAAATGTTCTTATACCTACGACACCGACGACATAAAGTAGTGCATAAATGTAAACATCTTTAACCTTATATCAAATCAAGAAGGTAATACAAAGTTTTCCATACATACATGATCCTTCAACTTGAACACGACATGCGAGTACACTTTGTTTGAGGTCATGAATGCCTTGATCGGATCACTGTAACAGAAAATTCAAACTTTCTTGCAACCATTCTCCAAGTACGACTCTAATTGTAGTACAATTAGAATCAAAAAATCCAATTACTTAATTTTAGTTTCACTAAATTAAAATTAGCCATCCAATTGAAGATAATTAACGAAAAAAACAATAACGGTTTCATTCAGGTCCTAAATACAAAAAATGAATGGTATATGCAAAAGAATAAATTAGCGAGACTTTAAATCAAAAGAATAAATAACATGTGAAAAACATGAGTAATGATTCAATAGTGTCAAAACTTTACCAAGATGAATTAATGTCCAGTAATGTGCACCCGTACAAACGAACAAACACCTACACGTTATAAAAAGAACAAAAAAAAAGTTAAATCAAGATAGAGCAACAATTAAGTTAATACATCAAGTACTTTGTAAACTATAACTCTAGGGATATTTAACTAAGCTCAACTATATTACTGAATAGGTCAAAAATTGAAGAAAAAATCTTACCGGAACCAAATCCAGCAACGAAAAAACTTTCATTGTTCAGCGTTGTTTTTGGCGCTGTTCAAAACAAACATTAGAATGCAAAACAGACATTAGAACCATCCATGAGACTTTTTTAATCACAGGGCATGAGTAAAGTGAACTTTAAAAGTAGCACCATACATTTATTTTATTGAGTTTTGTTTGAGAATTTTTAAAGGTGACTCAAAAAGGGGAAAATGAGATCATAGTTGTTAATAATGATATGATTTTATATTAAGAAATTGGAATGTTGAAACAATACCCAAATAAATATTACATCACCAATAATGAATATATAAATTAAAGACCTCAATAAAATCATATTGGGATATCAACACATCAACAACAATGAAAAACCCTCGAATTCCCTAAGAAAGTAATAAAAAATGAAAAGTAATCTAACAATTCTTAAAGTAATAAACCCTAACTTTAAAGATAAACCTTTGAAAATGCAAATCTAATGGGTATGTATTTACCCAAATCTATTGATAAAAAAACGCAAATCTAACAATACCCAAAATGCATCGTGACAATACCTAAATCTAACCATACCCAAATCTAACAATACCCAAAATGCAAAGTAATCCAAATCCAAACCTTTGAAATTCCAAACCAAACTTAGAGATAAACCAAAATGGGTATGTATCTACCCAAAATCCAAACCTTTGAAATTAAAAAAAAAAACACAATGATAAGCCCTTGGACGATACAAAGATGCCAGAGATGGAGAGATTTGTGGAAGGCGGGCGAGTGAGAGAGAGAATGAGGGCACCGGGTGTGAGATATCGAGAAGGAGAGAGGGGATTGTGGGGGTAAAGTTGTATAGTGTTACCAAATTAACCTCATTTTTAAATTTAAGTGTAATTTTGATGAGTAAAAAGGAGGGAAACCAAATATTTTAGGGGTAGATTTGTGGAAAAAAAAACTGATGCAATCTCAACCATTAAAATATGTAAGGAGGTGGTATCGATCTGCATCGTTAAAAATGTGTGTGTGTGTGTATATATATATATATATATATATATATATATATATATATATATATATAAGATAGGAAAGAAACATTTAAACATGCATAAAGGAGGACTTAAATCTAGGGCTTGGCCCAAAATGCCTACGTAGCCCAAGGGGCATCAAAGTCCACATAGTTCAAAGATAGCATAGGGTGGGGTTAAATCCAAGCGGGGAATTTCTCATATATGCGTGTGCAAAGAAAACGTGGTTTTAAGAGTGAGAGTGTGAATTGGATATCCCTCTTTGGGAATTTATGGATAAACCATCTTCTTCTTCTTTTTGTATTTTCTATGAAAATATATTATTTACAAATACTACAAATAAAAAGTTGTGATTAATGGATGTCATGTAATGAGACAAAAGTACTAAAATATAAATAAGATAATTAATACTAAAATGGAAGAATTAGAGACAGGGATGGGTAATGGGACCTTCTTATGATTGCTTCATGTTGACCTTGAGATGTAGATATATTGATCTAGGAATTGTATGAAGTGTATAGAGAGGTGGGGAGAATTACCAAGTGAGGTAATATAGTGATGGAAGGAAATGTGGGGAAATGGTTTTCAGGAAAGGGAACAACTTTAAATTTGAGAGAATGTTCTCTAACTTTCTGAGAGGGGTATTCAGGTGAGTATTTCAAGGTGAGGTCATGGCCGCTATTTATAGGGACAAAGGGGGTTGTGATTGGTAGGGGTTTTGGCCTTCCTTTCAACATATAACTTTAGGCACACTACCGATAAGGAAAATCCCTGGGGTGCATATAGTTAGTCTGGAATAGGTTTTCGAAAAAATGAGCATAAAATGCAAACCGTAAGTTCAAATCGCGAATGGAGTGGACCATTGGAAAGGGAATTCAGAGCCCTTTAAGAATCCATTGAGATGCTCTCGAGTATGAGAGTTGACCAAAGTCAAATGGGGCCTGAAAGATCTCGATATTCTCTAAACGAGAGGTTTTTGGAGGAAAATGGTCGTTCATCCGAATCGTAAGGCTCATTCGTGCACGAGGTAGACTGTTGGAAAACTAATTCAGTACCCATTAAGATTTTGTTAAGCTTCATTTGGTTTGCATAGTTGACCACAGTCAATTGGGGCCCTAAAAGCACCGAAAAACCCTTCAGAGTAAAATAGGTCGTTCATTCCAACCATAAGGCTAATTTCTGCATGGGATGAACTATTAGAAATGAGATTCAGAGCCCTTCAAAGATCCATTTAACTTCACTAAATATGGAGAGTTAATTGGAGTCAAACGGGGTCCAAGAGCGCTCGGTGGCCTTCAAACTAGTTTTTTAGGTAAAATGAACTATTTTTTAGGGTCGTAAGTTAGATTCGCACACAGGATAGACCACTAAAAAGGTGATTCATAGCCCTTCAAAGATTAATTGAGTTTTTGCTCTAGTGAGAGAGTTAACCAGAGTGAAATGGGTCTCGAGAGCTCTCGGTGGCCTCTAAATCAATACTGGGAGCATGACTTATGGTTTATAGTGAACGAGTTAATGCTAAGAACCTAATGAGGTGGTAAGGGGGGACTAGTATGGGGTGTATATAGAGAGAACCTCGACGGGCTATTTTGGAACAAGTGAAGGCAGTTGAATAATAGACAACACATCGACAATGGGGAAGAGGATTTTAGGTAAATTTTGTGGACCTAGAGGACGAGGATGACCGATTTAGAGGGTCAAGGTCAATGATATGTACCTAAGGAGTGTAGGGACCAATTCAGTGGGTAGAGGTCAATTTTCAGGACCTGAGGAATGTGATGACCAATTCTGCGGGTCCAATTCAGTGGGTCGAGGTCAATTTTGTTGACCTTGAGTTACGAGGATTAATTCTTGGGGTCGAGGTCAATTCTCAGGACCATGAGTTATGATGATTGATTCTTTGGGGTAGAACTCAACTCTAAAGACCTTGAGTTATGATGAACAATTCTACTAGTTAAGGCAAATTTTGAGGACTTTGAGTTGTGATGAACGATTCTGCAGGTTGAGCTCAATTTTGAGGACCTTGAGTTATGACTAATTTTACGGGTCGAGGTCAATTCTGAGAACCTTGAGTTTTAACCATCGATTTTATGGGCTGAGGCCACTTTCAGGGACCTTAAGTTATGATTACCGATTCTGGGAGCTGAGGTCAATTATAAGGACTTTGAGTCGTGACGACTAATTTTGTGGGTCGAGTTTAATTCTGAGAACGCTGAGTTGTGATGGATAATTTTACAGGTCAAGGTCAATTCTGAGGACCTTAAGTTATGATGATCGATTATGCGATCCAATGTCAATTCTAAGGACCTTGAGTTGTGAAGATCAATTCTATGGGCCGAGGTCAATTATGATAACATTGATTTATGATGATTGTTTAAGTGAAACGAGGTCAATTTTGAGGACCTTGAGTTGTGACAATCGATTCTGAGGGTTAAGGTCAATTCTAAAGACCCTGAGTTATGGTACATAAGTAGCTTTGCTGGGAAAGGCTTAAATGTTTTTATGTGTAGGCGTACTTTGGGTTCCCTTGGGGAATTTGTTGTCTTGGAATTTCGCTGGGGAATGTGTAGATTTCTAAATCTAGTTTAGGAATTGCATCGTCGTTGGGGAATATGCTGATAATAAGAGTGTAAGGGTAATCATGATGGGCATTGTAAGAGTTGTAAAGGGGTTTGGTAGTTAAAAATTATTTTCTTGACAGAAAACAAGGTTCCATGAATTTGAGGGAATTTTTTAAATATTTTCAAAAAAAAAATCGGCATTTTTGAAGAGGAAAAGGAAGTTGCCGACAAGCATGGGTAGGGATTTTCCGATCGGAAGGCCCCTTAGCCTTCTATATAAAGGGGGCGGTCCCTCTTCATTTTTCACACCTTTGAGTGACTGAATCACTAGCTTTCTCTCTCGAAGAGTCATTTGTAAGTCCTTTGTTCTTCAAGGCTTCAAATGGTTGGAACTTTAGGAGATGTTTACAACAACGAGTTTTAGGCAATTGATGATTGGAGCGGTCTAGTGTGGCAATCTATAGCGCCCCTTGCACTAGTCAACGATAATGCCTTTGACTCTCTCTAGACAGTCGTTGATGAATGAATTTTGTGTGCGAGCCTACACACCATCATTCAATAAGGGTGAAAAACCTTAGTGGCTATTTAAGTAAGGAGACTTCTAATTTTCTAATTCATTTTATCTTTTTTCTTTATGTGCTAATGAATGGTTTTCTTTTATTTCTTTTGAAAATTGACATAGCTCCTTTGAGCATTCGGTCCTAGGGAATGACTTAATTAAAGGATGTTTGGGACAAGCTCCCTGATGTTGTATGCTGAATGGTGTAAGATGTCGGGTTTGGCCCATTGGCAAAGTCATTATATGAGACGTCACATTCCACTATCGTGTTGTGTGCTCTTTGGAAGAGATGGTGGGACACTACCGACACATTCCATTTCAAATTCGATGGGATGAACGTTACTCCCATTGATGTCCAGAAGTTGGTGGGGATTATGAGGGGTTCTAGATTGTAGTGGGTTGCACTTTAAGGGATACGCTGAAGATAGTGAAGACGGCTTTGGAAGATGCGGGTAAATTTGAGTCAGGGGATTATGTCTGAATTTCTAGTTTTCGAGAGGTGTTGTTGAGGAGAAGGGTTGAGGTGATGGACATGCGGTATGTGAGTCAAATAGCTCGTCTAATTATTTTGCTTTTTCTTGGGAATTTCTTGGTGCCGACCAGGGGTGACTTCGTCCATCTCTCATTTTTGTCGTATTTGAGGATCGTATCGAAAATTCCCATATATGATTAGGAAGCTTAACTTTGGCACCCCTTTAAACTTCCCTGGATGCATTCCTCCCATGCTTTTGACGGACCTTTATAGAGGCTAATCTTAGGTTTATTTTCTATTACAATATTTTATTGCAGTCCTTTTGTATTCTCTTTAATAATTGTTATCTTCTTATAGACATGTTCTATGAGGTGATTGGTCACAATTCAGGGTTGGTGGCCCTATAGGATGATGATTTGGGGAACTTCTACCGGATGTTTTGGTGGTGAAAGTCCAATCGACGGTCCAACTATTCCTTGTCCCAGAAGGACGTGGGGAGGGTCTTGAATGAGATGAAAAAGAGATTAGGTTAACCTTTATCTTTTCTTGAGATTTTTTGGCATCTTTATTTCTATAATGGATACTAATTGTTTATTGGGGATGGATGTGACCTTCTACCACTAGGGGGTGTCTTCCGGGTACACTAGGGTTACTAAAATTCACGTACATATGCGACGACTGATGGCATATGAGTTTGGGTATGTCTGGTACATGGGTGAAAGGGTGGCGAGGTAGATAGTCGAGGTCGAGGTGGAGGTCCCACCATCGGTGCCTTCGTTGTTTGTTAGATGAGTAAGGAGATTTTCGATGATGCCAGAGTAATAACGATGATAGACGATCCATACACGCTTTATACCGATATAGTCGGGAGCTACGATTATCTTGACTTTGTGACCATCTAGTTCAACCCCTGTTGTTTTTATGATATGCAGAATATGCCTCCATCCGCCCCTTATTCGATTAGGGGTACCATCACACTGGTGGGATCGGCTCATAGCACGGGAAGTGGTGCGACGACACCGATAAAAAAGGCTCCGGATATTCAGGTCACTCGTCCTTTTTAAAATTTTTAGTTGAGTAATGGGGAGTTGTTAAGAATGCCCCACCGTGCTCATGTGCCGGCGTTCATATTGAAGGGGCTTATGGATAAGGATCTTAGGCTTGAGGTATACTCATCTTCTTCTTTTTTTCCTATTTTATTCTTCCTTTCATGTTACTAACTGGATAATCTTTATTTGTTTTCTACTTTCTTTGCAGTTTGTGCTAGTGCCAACCAACTGGTTGCAGGATGCCAAATATTAGATAGCCTCCATGTTTGCCTACGTGAAGAAGTCTATCGCTTCCTGCATGGTACCGCCAACTACTAGTGAGGAGAGTTTATGTTCGGGGAGTGAAAGGTCGACCGCCCCTTGCAGAGGAAAGTCTGTGTGCCACAGGGGCTGAAGGTTTGAGGAGAAGATTATGGCTTGAGGGTTCAGGTGAAGTCTCATTGTATTTTTTCCCATTTTACTTTTTTCTTTAATCATGTTAATCAAGAATATATGCAAAATATATTCATGTGAATTTAATCATGTGTATCAAGAATATATATGAAAAATATGCATTTTCTTTTATTTAGTGACCCATCCTACAGGATCTTTTAAATTTCTATCAAGATTATTTAATTTTGCGAAGACAAAGATGAGAATAAAAGTGATTTTGATGAAAATGTTTATTTTATTAAAAGAGGAAATATAAAAAGGAATAACCCATGGGAAACTTTTTCAATGTAAGGATTTTTGGAAATTGATTTTGGGTAAAAGAGAAAAGAATGGGTTTTTTCTAAAATAGGACAGTCATCGGTCAGCGTACCCCTTGACCTTCCTGTCAGCATCGGGGTTAAGTCAAATCTCATTTAGTCTTTGATTGCACTTTTTCATACTTATGGCACTCTGTAGGGAAAAGAGTCAAAGGGAATTTCAGATGGTTTATTTTTTACAAGGGTTTTGGGGTATAAAAGGAGAATTAGGGGATGTGCTCTTTTCATCATCAATTTTATTTCTTCTATCGTGTCTTATTTCTCTTTATCAAATGGCTCTTCTAATGACCTTAGACTTCTCTTCTTACCACGAAGGTTTAGAGTCCATGTGCCTCTATTACATTTACTACGACACTTTCAGCGTGCGTTGGTTTCTTTATGGGACAATCAGGATATAAATTGGAATTTATAGATAGCGATTGTACAATCCTAATACCTCGAGGATCACATTTTCTGGTTTCTTCTGGATGAGTCCTGCCCTACCTACGAGGAATTTTGGTCAATGGTTGGGATTAGCCCTAATGTTGCGGCGGATATGCCTTATTTTCCCCATTTTCCTCGAGTATCTCTGGCTAAATTACTACATATTTCCCCTTCGGCGACTCGACCATTGATTTATGAAGGGATTATTTCTGATTCAACGATTATGTACTTGGTGCATCACAGGAACTTTATTGATGTTATATTTTCCAAACTATTTCTTTAGAACTAACTGCAAGTTGTTATTGATGACAGGAGACTTGACAACCGATCCCTAAGTACCCATAATAATGACGTGAATGTTTTACCATTGTAATCCTATTGTTGTGGTTTTGGTGGACACCTTGAATGGTCTTTATACTTAGAAAGAGGGATGTTCTGATTTTTTGAGAAGGATCCCTATGATTATGCTCATGTGGTTTAAAGAGAGGTTTCACCTGGAATCCCCTCTTGAGTATCTCTTGTCGTGTGTGCTAATTTTCTTCATTTGGCCTTTCTTTAGTTTCATCCCTTTAACACAGAACTGGGCCAACTAATTTGTGGAGCACGGGGCTTGGTGTTTTCTATGGTTTGTGCCATAGTGGGCAGACTTGCAGCACATTTTGTAATTAGGAGAGTATCGATGCATGTGATTGGTTATCCTCTGACAGACTTCCTTTTATTTCCCTCGGCGGCTTTCGCACCAAGATGGGTGGGAACAGATAATGCCTCCTAGCATAATGGACTTATTTCTAGTGGATGACCTGACTGAATCTTTACATATGATAATGATACCCTTATGGAAGCGCCACCGTTCGTTTACCTATTTGTCATAATCTGTAGGAGGGGCATAACTTGTGTTTGGGGATTATCTAAAGTGATTGTGAAATTGGGTAGTTGGGAAGATCTTTGAAATGGTGACTAGTTAAAGATGGCTTATGGTTTTTTGACACCATGGAGGAGGGTAGTGTGGTTTCATCTAAGATTATTAAGTCGTATCACTGCACGGAACGTGTACGAAGCATTAAGCATAAGTGGGAGACCTGTGGACCTCTCGGGGCAGGTAATGATGATGAAGGGTCATCTGGTAGTTGAGGTAAACATTTGTGTAACTGGGGGTAACATCTGTGAAGATGGAGAATTTTTGTTTTGTGGTGATTTGTTTTGGTATATGGAATTTTTTAGGGTTTTTCTATGAAACTGGTTATTTAGACTGGGTAGGTTATTTTGTAGGTTGGTTTTTTTATCGGAAAGGGGATAGTATTTTTTTCTCGCTGGACTAATATTTCATGTAATGGCTATGTTCCTTAATTTGAAATAAAAATGAGTTTGGCATATTTTGTTATGTCTCTTGATGATTTTTGCAATGGAATTATCTTTACCAATCGTTAAGGCATCATAATCCTTTTTTCACATAATTGATGAGATGGATCTCCATTATCGGGGGTTATAAAATAAGAGCATTTTGCAAAAATGGAAGGACGGCTCCCATATGTTTCGTATGGGATCCTTACGTACCTCAGAGGGTTTTGAAAATTTATGAACTTCAGTTTGAAAAGAATTTTTTTGAGAAGATCAGGTCCCACATAGTTTTAGGTAGGGGAAATGAAAAAGAGATTTTTTTTTATAGAATAGAGGGGGATAAGAAGAATCGTAGCGCATCGAGAATTTGAATTAAAGGTAGAATTTCTTGAGACAGTCCAAATTGAATCAATGAATTATCTCCTCTCCGTCGAGGTTTATGAGAATAGAGGCATCGCCTAACGGAATTTTCTTCATGATGTAGGTGGCTCTCCAGTTGGGTTTGAATATCCCTCTGGTGTCCCATACATGTTACATAATCTCTTTAAGGGAAAGGTCTCCTTCCTGAACACCACAGTCCTTGACTTTAAAGTCGAATGATTGTTCAATCCAGTGATGGTACCCCTGTATGTGGAATAGATCCTTAAGTCTCTTTTCATTCAAAAATGGAAGGACGAATCTGATGCTAGTTTCCCTCGAGCATGACACATAGGGAAATCACTTCTAGCTCAACGGGGAGAATTTTTTCCATTCCGTATACTAGAGAATAGGGGTAGCCCTAGTAAGTGTTCTGATAGAGGTGAGATATCCCCATAGAGCATACGGGATCCGATTGCCCTAGTCTCTGTAACTTTTGGTCATTGTGTTGATGATTGTTTTTAGGCTTTTGTCGGCGACTCCATCAAAATCATTTGTTTAGGGACGGTAAGGATAAGGCTTGTGTCTTTGAATCATATACTCGTCGACCAGTTCTGTGACCTCGTATTCTAAGTGGAGTCTATTTCTGATATTAACTCATGGGGAATCCCGTATTGGCAAATGATGTTATTTTTCTTATAAACTTAGCCACTTTCTTGGCATTCAGTAATGCGTATAACTCGGCTTCGACCCATTTAGTGAATTAGTCAATTGAGACCAGTATGAACTCATGATCATTTTAAGCTTTATGAGTGACCTTCCCTATGATGTCAATACCTCAAGTGGAGAAGGGCCACGAAGAGGTCATGTTGTATAATTCCTGGGGAGGTAAGTGTTGGATATTGGCAAACTGTTGGATTTTGAGACATCTTTGAACATAGGCAATGTAGTCTTAAACCATGGTAATCCAATAGTATCCTTGACGGGTGATCTTCTTAGAAATCATGTGACCGTTCATCTGGGGTTAGAATTCTCCACTATGGATTTTTTGCATCATTCTTTCAATATTAGCCCTTGTTATGCAATGAAAATAGGTTCCATCAAAGTTTCTCTTGGAAAGCGCTTTATCACAGATAATGTTCTCGACAGCCCATTTGTGAAGGGTCGTACAGTCTTTTTTATCTGCATCTTGGGAATACTTACCATTTTTAAGAAGGCACCAAATGTCATAGTACCATAACCCGATCATATCGAAGTCTTCTTCATTTACGAGCTCAATGTGGTAGCAGTGGGTGGGCATATCCTATTTCTGAACTATAAAATGGTCCATTATTATTCTCTCAAGCATTTCGACCATGGAATCTAGGGTTGCAATGGCATCATCTAGGTTTTTCTTTACCCGAGGAAAGTAGTGGAAGGTGACATCTTGGAATTTGGAGGCCAACTCTACAAAGTGGGCATGAAAGGGTAGTAGTTTTTCGTCTTTGACTTTCCATTTTCTGAGGATTTGTTTGACAGTGAGGGCAAAGTTTCCATTGACGTCTAGATGCCGAATTCCTTTCTATATGGTGATATTGATGCCTACATGGCATGCCTAGTACTCAGTCATGTTGTTGGTGCAAGGGAAGTCCAATTTAATATCATCAGGGGCGATTATGAGTATCCTAATGTCGTATCCTTTTTTTATTGGAAACTCCATCAAAGAACATATTCCATCTATAATTCTCTTGAGATGTGGAGAAAATGTCTTTATTTGGGAATTTAGAGACCCAAACATCGGTTCCTTTCATGGGGTAATTGACAAGGGAGTCAGATATGGGGCCCGCCTTTATGGCTTTATCTATCACATACACAATATCAAACTCGGCTAGCAACATCAACCGAGGGGCCATTTGGATAGACATAGTTGTTTCTCTAGCAGGTTTATGATGGGATCCATTCGGGATACTAGTCTAATGGGGAAGGCAAACATGTAGTGGCGTGACCTCTGTGTGACCCAGACTAAGGAGATACATGCTTTCTCCAAAGCAATGTAATTGACTTCGTACCCATCCAGTATCTAGCTAGTATAGTAGATGGCTCTTTCCTTGCGAGAATATTCGATGTATTGGGCTAATAAAGTCCTTGTTGTTGTATTAGTGACGATCAAGTACAAGAGGAGTGATAGACCGAACTATGGAGGCATGAGCACCAAAGGTCGGGTGAGGTATATCTTGATTTGGTCAAAGGATTCTAGACAAGCCTCGTTCTAAAATTTAGTTGAATTATTTCGGAGAAGTTTGAAAATGGGTTCGCATATAGAGGTCAGGTTGTTGATGAATCAACTGATGTATTGCAATTTTCCATTGAATCCCCCAACTTCCTTCTCCTTCCAGGGTGGTGGCATCTTGATTATGGATTTTATCTTGGCAGGGTCCACTTCAATCACATTATCACAACCATGAACCCCATGAGTTTTCCTTTTGTGATGTTGAAAACACACTTTTGTGGATTTAGCCATATCTGGTACTACCGTAGTCACTCGAAGAACTTTTAGAGGGCGGGAATATGACCTTCTTGAGTGTTGGACTTAGTGATCACGTCTTCCACTGATAATTTGACCGCCTGTGAACATAATTATGAGGGATGGTTGTGGCACCCCTTTGGTAGGTAGCCTTAAAAATTTTGAGTCTGAATGGCATGATGATGTAGCAAAAAACTCCCCATGGGGTGATGAAGATAGTTTTCCCCTGACGATCAGGGTGCATTTTGATCTAGTTATAACCAAAAAATCAATCGACGAACGATTTGATACCATGATTGGCTATGTTTTCACGATTATGTCGATGTTGGGCAATGGGTAATCATCCTTTGGGGATGCTTTTTCAAATCCTCATAATCGACGCACATGCGGACTTTTCCTCCCGACTTTGGTTTTCAAATATATATTACCCATTTCCCAACAGTTGTTGGCAAGACATGTCGGGTATTCACAACTATTGTGCAATGGGCAAGCCATGTCGGGTATTCGACCATGCGACTTAAATCTATATTCAATTGTTTGGCCACTTCCTCTTTGACGTTAAGTGACCGTTTCGTTCGGAGTTTCCTCAAATTCTATTTGACTAGTTTGCATTCTGGGAATTTTAGGATTTCATGTTGAGTTATCTCTAGGTCAATGCTAGGCATGTCATAATAAAACCATGCAAAGACATCTATAAACTCTTTTAGCAACTCTTCAAATTGTTCACACTCATGTTTGTTAAGGTTAGACCCTATTTTAATCTAGCACTGGTGTCTACAAGAATCGAGATTAATAATAACAGTCTTATCATCAATAATTTGAATGAGGTTATGTTATTTATTTTTATCTTTATTGACACCGGTTAAGAATATTTCACTTGTAATATCATCATCATCAAGAGTTTGATTAGAATCAACACAATTAATGTAAGGCACAGCAAGATACTTAAAATCCTCATTTATTTCATTTTCAGGAAAAACAACATTGAGAACCTCACCAAAAGAGGTCTCGGTTACATTCATATAAGGAAAAGGAAAAATAATAACAGGTGAAGAGGTTTCTTAGATAGGATAGATAGTAGGGTTTGGTTGGGCTTGAGCAGGCAAGAGTGGGATGATATTCCAGTACGGGAGATGGATATTAGTAGTTGTGATCATAATGGACGAGTTTGATGGTGAAATATCTTGTAGATTATGAAGAAAGTCATCCCCAATGTCTGGAGGTCAAAGGATTCTTTAGAGTCATTTCCCTCAGAGTTCTCAGTGATTTCTAGAGTTTTCTTAGTGAGAGGTTGTACCTCATGTTTACAGTCTTGGACCCAAGTGTTTCAATCTTGGAAGAAGATCTCCAGTCTGAGTTTCATCTTTATGTCAACGTGGTCATACCATAATTCTGACAACCCCGAGAAGTGGAAGTTTTCACCCTCCTTGATAAATTTTTCATTCAAAGAGTCCCTCGACACAGTATTTTCATCCTCCAAGCTTCTCTTTGGTCTCGATCAATGGAGTGCTTTGAGTTCATCCGGTGATTGTTGGTAGCCCAAACCACATGGAGGAAAGGCTTCTCTCAGGACTATGGGCTCAAAAATTCCCTACATATCTTCTTCCCTTACCATGTGAGCCCAAACCAATCTCTTAGGGTTCTCCGTTGAAATATTATGGTTCACCTACCTCCTGTCCCTATATGGGGATAAAGATGGCATTTAACACCTCCTATTACTGCGGGCATGATCGGGTTATCACCTGCATGTTCTCTCCTTCAAGAATACTTTAAGTCAATTGTTTTATATTTTTCTATACATATTTTGGACTTTTATATATGATCTATAAGATCCCATGAAAGTCTCCCATGCTTACAACTTTAGAGGGTGGAAGTCCCTCTCAAATCCGACTACTTTATGTATTATCTGCCATTTTTATCATAAAATGTGCAAAAAAATAAAGGGTTGTAGCGGTAATAATATAGTCACAAACTTATAAAATGGAATTGCATGAAACGTGAATCTAAAGCAGGAATATGTAAATCTATTGTAGTATTTAAGGAATTAAAGAGAATCGAATGAAAATTTCTTATTAGAAATCTCTAACCTCGTGAAACCCAGTTGAATTGGATTGCGATTCACTAGTTCAGCAAATCTGGGTACCCTTGAGCTTGTAGTAAATAAAGATGGTAAAAAGCGATGATGGCCAATCGTCCCTCACAGATAGCATCAATCTGTTATTGTTTGAAACTGGTATAGTGATTGTCGTTCCTTACGTATACTAATTATAAGCAAGTAAGATATAAGAGAGGTAATTTATTTAAATATTAAACTAGATAAAATAATAGAGATATTAGAGAAAGAGAATAAGAACTAGATTTATGTGGCTCGGCCCAAAGTGGTGCCTATGTCCACATGTCCAGTGTCGATTGTATTGAATTACTGTACAAAATCCAAGAAGAAATACAATATAAAATCTTTCATGCTCTCCCTAGAACTGTACAACATAATAGTAAGGTAAATATATCGAATCCCCCTAAATGTGGGGAGGGGTGCCATTTATCGGCTGTTCGAGGAGAGAGAAAAAGGAGTTCCACATGGCTTGCCTTTATAGGTTAGGAAAGTACACCCCTTACATGTGAGGTAAAAAATAATCATAAAGTTAATTATTAGCATATGGGGGAGAATATTTTCATATATCCTCCATGTGCACGTTCAGTTAGTGTTACTGATATCACCCATTCACATAGTTTATGCATGCTATAATTGAATCAACTAACACTGTTAGCTAATTGTCAGCCATCAGGATTAGAAGACCTGTCAAGATAATGGGTTCAACCAGTTTGTTGGGGCCGACCATATTGCTTGTTGGGTGTGACACCCCGACTAATTAAATACCGGGTAGCTACTCCTTTATTAAATTAATTCAAAATGCCAAGTTGGCTCAGCTAATAGCATCACTGTCAAAAACATTTTATTATTACTAACCACCTAGTATTTAAAAAGTAAGTTGCTAAATTTTAATTAAAGTCTGATTAACATGCAACAAGTGTAATGAAGAATAATAACACCATTCACCATACTGAAGTAAAAAGAATAACCATCACATAATGTAAATAATGTCTGTAGGAAAACTCCTCACTACAAATCCCACAACTGAATTAAGTAACGAAATACTGAATACTAAATCAATACATGCCAAAGTCTGAAAAACCGAAATGGAAAGATGTCTCTAATAGAAATGGGCAACATGCCCTACAACTGCTAGATAATGAATCTGGAATCCAAATGATAGAAGCATCTACAAGCAAATCCCTGTAGCTTCCACAAACAGCTACAGCTCGTCACCTGAATGAGTATCCTATGCATGGTGTCCTTGTGGCTGGGCACCTAAAATGGTTTTACAAGAAAAATAGATTTGAAAGCAAACGGGTCAGAGCCCGAATGTGTGATATTTTAAAAACCTGCAAGTGCTTTAAAACATTTAAAACATTAAATGTAAAGTACATGTTAGGACGTGCACTCACATGATATCCTCACCTCTCGTCTAACTGTGCACTCCTAACGCAAGTACCCATCTAAAACGACACAAACACTAGCTAAGTGACAACATATCTAGCTAGACTGTCATAGGTCCTACCCTTATTACTTGGTTCCATTAACATTATAACGATCTCAGTTAAAATAGGGCTAAACGTAACTTCAGGTTCTCATACAAAAGTAATACAACTCGTTATAGATTATCCCTCTATTATATTCCATAGTTACACACAATACCATATGAAAGTTCCAGTTTATTAAGCGTATATTTTCCACAACATAAATATACAATATAAGCACCCCGAGACTAGGCTGCGGTGCACACATACTCTGATATCCATCCCGGTACATCACGTACATAAGGATCACATATTCCGAATCTCTCAGGAATAGTTCACAGATAACAACATCACAAATAATGGAGGCGAACACAGTCACATCACATGGGTCACGCACATACCTACGCTCCCATGATCAACGGACTTATTAACATTCCAATAAGTCCTTCTCTGACCTATGTTCATCGAGGTAACCAGTCTAAATCTGGGCAACACAAGGATTAGAGGGCCCTAAGCGAACGCAAACCTCCCGTGATAGCAAGTATGGTAGGTATGTCATACACACAATTCATATACCAATACTAAGTAAACACACATCTTAGTAATCCTGTAGTTTAATTGTAGTACTTATCGCATTCTCGTACCAACTTAATACATATACAACTTATATGATCCCGGTCCATAATTACACGTGCCATAATTTATTCTAACGTCGTGGTAAACACTCACGTCTCAATCCCATATCAACCATTATGTAGATCACTCGTATATAATTTACTCCTCAAAATAACACAAACGTCCCAAACCTATCAATACATCATCAAAGGAAGGTTATCTATATCCTCGAACAAGATTACGGGACTCCCAAAATCAAAACAGGCCAAAAAGGCCTAAACTGCTAGCTCGTTAGAAGTCTCACTCGAACGAGGCTGTTCGAACGAGATTACAGTTCGTTCGAACGAACTGTACCTTCTAACGACGTCTCGTTCGAACGAGTGTATCGAACGAAATACAGGTCGTTCGAACGAAGGTATCGAACGAAGTCTCCCCTCGTTAGAAGCGACTGGTCAACTCGTTAGAAGCTCGTTCGAACGACCTGGGAAGGTCTTCTAACGAGGGACCAGTTTCGGCCCAGAATTTCTTAGTTACGTTTTTCATCAATTTTTACTCCTCAAATCTCCTCTAAACTTCGTCCCAACAATGTTTAAAGGTCTCTAATCACTCCTAAACATAACAAGGTTATAAACTAACGTATTTTACTGAGTTAATTCATCCCAATCATCATTAAATCATCAAGTCTCGTCACTTTCCCCCAATTATTCAAGAACACAAACCCTAAAATTTTAATTCATGAATTAACCCAATAAAAATCCATTTTAATTTCACCCAATCACTAATATCCTCATTATAATCATCTACCTATCATTCTACATGCAATTCTCCTCAAAATTTCAAGTTCTAAGTTCCAAAATACATGGGTTTTCATATTACACCAAGAACAAATCAATTTTATTAAATTCCTATACATGGAAAGAGCATTCTCTGAAATTAAATGATATTAAACCACTTTCCTTGAGTTTATTTCTGATTTTGATGTTGATTTGCTGAAGCTATCTCTCTCTCTCTGCAGAATTTCCTCTCTACAAGCTTTCTTCTCCAAAGGTGGCTATGGTGGCTAGGGCTTTTCTTTGGGAAAGTTGGAAACCTAATTTGATAACCTCCGTAGCTTATTCGGTCATTAAAGGTTGGTTAGTGGCTTAGTGGGTCAAATCCATATCAGATTAAAACTCCCAATTTTCGTCACTTTTAATTCTCCAAAAATACAAAATTACCAAAATGCCCTTTATGTTGCCGGTATGGCCTAAAAATACCCCGGGACCCAAACTAAACCCCCGGCTAGTGTTTTTTGACTATCTCGACCCTTCCGGATGAGTTGGCGCACTCGAAACTACCATACGGTTAATAGAATTTAAATTCACTTTTATAAATAAAATAATTATATCCTGACGCGACTGTCACATGCGTCCAAATAAAATGACCAAATTGCCGTATATCAATCTCACGACAAATTTCATAATTCAATATTCATATAGCATCATATATGCTTAATATAGTCAAATACCAACTCACATCTCGCTAGTATTTTATCCGAATTAATTTCCAATTAATTCACATTTAATTAATTAATCCCAAAAATAAATATAGCCAAAAATACGGGGTATTACATTGGGCCAATCTCATGTTTTAGCTGTGTGAGTCCAAATGTCATCTTCTAATTGGTTCATTAATCGTCCCATATTTATGGTATAACACTTCTATTAGAGGAATCTGTAGTAAGAATCAAAAGGGTGGCACGCATCTATCTGGTTCTTTATAGTGGTATGGATTATCCCCTGAAGCTCAATATGCTTCACCCTAAGCTTAATGATATTATTTTCCGACTCTTGGCCCCTAGACATCAACAATTCTTTCAAATAATTCAGTCTCATGATATGATTCTTTAGAAGATGTACATGTCCTCAATAGTGTGAAAAAGTTTAGACTGGGCACCTTGGATCTTTTGAGCTTTGTCTTGAAGGGCCCACACGAACACTTTGTTCTTAATCAACTGTGGCATGGTTATCCACAACCTAGGCCAAGGAATCCTAGGTAGAATCAAGCATAGAGGTACTATCCATAAGGGTCTTCTCGTTTAGAAGTCGATTCTTCTCAAGAGTATTGATTTTCAACCTCATCCCCTCTTTCTCTTTATCCAAACAATCCACCTCTAACCACTAATTGTTTATTGATTTGTTCATCTCCAATAAAGTTAGGTCCCGTTAGTCTACCATTTCCAAAGCCGTGTTCCACAATCTCTGACACTCAATGGCATCAACCATAAAAACCTCTTTCAAGTGTTGAGCCTACAAAAAGAAGAAAGTATGATAATGAGGTGCATCAAAATGAAATTTAACAAGGAAAATCTTAATAAGCAAAAAGTTATCTTTTGATGAAGGTGAATCAGGTCCCTCGTATTGGTTGAGGTCACCTATCCCCTCAGCGTGGCCGCTATGTCAAGGTAATTAGTCTTAGTCAATTAGTTTAGGGCCTCTATAGCCGAGGAATAAGAGTTCCTCTCTTTGATAGAAGGAGGTCAGGAATTATTGTCCCACACATAAATTAGCATCCATTCATTCTCTCCAATAGTCAATGCCTTGGGTTGGCCAAAGACCTCAATGGCACCCATCGTGCACCTCTCTTTCTGAGGGGACACCATCACTTCATTACCCTTTGAGAGAGGATCACCAGGTATTTCCTTAATCCTTTAAGACTAGGGGATGTAAGCCCTGTGGAATAAAATTATTCTAAATAATTTATAAAATGGTGCTTCTAGCTGCAATTTGTTAGATGGTAATCTATTGATGAGAAATACTGCAGTTAGAAAATCTTTTACTGGCACGAATAAAGGTAACTTAGCATGAAATATAAAAAGTTAACCCTGTATCCACTATGTGTTTGTGCTTCTTCTCTATTGTGCCATTTTGTTCTGGTGTTCCAGGACAAGAGATTTGAATCAGTATACCATTTTTTGCTAAGTGATCTAGAAATCTGTTATTTTTCAGTTCTTCTCCACCATCACATTGAAAAACCGTAATTGGTTTAGAGAAGTGATTTCTAATCATGCTTTCAAATTTAAGATAAATAGTGATGAAGTCTAACTTAAGTTTGAGAGGGAAAATCCATGCATATCTTGTGCAGTCATCAATAAGGAGAGCATAATGCTGGACCCCAAAGATCATATTGTGCTTTCTCAAATGGAACTTTGCTGATGGAATTAGACAGATTAAAAGACTGCTTGTATTTTTTTCGTAATTGACAACTCACGCAAATAGAGATCTTTTTACTCCACTAACTAACAGAAAGGCAATTATTCCTACTCAAAGAATGAAGAAATATAGAATTCGAATGACCAAGTCTTTGATTCCAAATAGAATTCGGTACCTCTCCTTTCTTTACAAAACTTAAGGCAGGCAGGCAGGCATTAAAAGCGTAACAACCATCACTTTTAGTCCCCTTGGACAGTATTTGTAGTGTCTTCTTATCCTTAACCACAAAGTTATTTCCAGTGAATATTATAGAGAACTTATTCTCATCAGTCAATTTGCTTACTGAAATTAAATTTTTTTTAGCTCAGGTATAACCAGTACATATTTTAAATGCAAGGCGAGTTCAATATGTTTCACACCAGTACAGGAAATATTTAACTTGGATTTATTTCTAATACCCCTTACTATTGTGTATTTATTTTTATATTAAATTATCGGGTGTGTGTGATTTAATATAATTGATAATTTAAAATAAGGATTCAACATAAATATTGATTTGGGTAGAATAGTTAATAATTGTGAGAATTGCACATTTAGTAGAGTGATATGGTAAATATAGTCTTATAGTGTGCAATTTCATCGTATTTGTGTGTATTGGTGACAAATTATTTATTTTTCAACCGTGGCATATTTTAGTGAGTTATTTGAGATTGAGAGATGTTTTTTATATTGCGAGTTTCGGATGAAAATTTGGAGAGCACGATTGATTCCAGAAGGCCCGAGAAAGTCAAAATGACTGCCCTGGGTTTTTATTTGGGTTCCAGAATCTTTTTGAATATTTTGGCTCGAATAGGGGTATATGAGTTACTTTTATATGTGTAGTATCATTAAAAGTTGAGATTACTGATAATAAGGGGTTATTAGGTTTAAGAAAGATAATTAATCTCAATTCAGAGAAAACCCATTTGAGAGAGAGAACATGAGAGAAGAGAAAGAGGAGAAGAAGCTTGAGAACCTTGGAAATCTTGTAAACTCTGTGACCTTGAGGAAGAATCAGACCCTGTATCTTTGAGGCAAGTAGATTAACTTGTTGATTGCTTTTTTGTATGATTTATTTCATAAATCGTGGAAAGATTTTGGAAATTTTAATGATATGTTAAGCCCTAGACTTTAGTGCAGAAATTTAGTCTTTGTTGTGTGTATAAGGGTTTGAAGGTATAAAAATGGTGGAATTCATATTTTGGGTGGATTATGATGTAAAATATTGTAGAAGAAGGGTTTATGGGAGAAATAGGAAGATTTCATAGGATTCATAATTGTGCAGTCCAGACCGGTTCATTTTCAAAGGATATCGAATCGGTCCAGAAGTTAAAAGTTTTTTGGCAAATTTAAGTAACCGAACCGGTTTGTTTTGAAAGGATATCGGATCGGTCCGAAAGTTACAAGTTTATTGTCAATTTTTAGGAATCGGACCGATTCATTTTTGGGGACCTTTGGTCCTCTTTGGTTACTGCAGTTGTAAATTCTAATCTTATTCCTCTCTAGTTGATTTAAGGACTTAGGAAACCCTTTTATGTTATTGGGTAAGCATGTTTATGGGGCATAATGTGGGTATGACATGACTCGATGGAGGGGCTACTTTGGGGCTATTATATAGGCATATCTGAGAAGGTATTATGTTGTTTCCTTTTTCTAATTCCTCTAAGGAGTGGGGATTCTTTCGAGGAGGGTTATGGGTTAATGATTGAGAGCTTATGGGTCCTTAATGAGGGAAAATTTGAGTAATAATCACATGTTTGATTGGTTATCAATAATAAAGTAAGCGAGTAAATTATAATATGCACTTGAAATGATTGTGTGGAACATTAGGTGGTGTAAGGTGTGATATTTACATATATCTAGGATTACTAATATATATAAATATATATATAAACTAGGGTATGCCCGTGCCTCAAAGCATGGCACTAATTTTCAAAAATGTGCATCGTTGATAGGATCATACAACGTATTTAGTTCGCAACAGATAAACAATTTTTATTACTCCAATTTTGGATACTTGATTGACAAACATATTAAAGAAACAATCACACCTATCGTATTCACAAACTCAATTAACAAATAGGAATAAAAATAGAACAAATTAAAATCATGAATTTTCCAAAGTATTGAATCATGTATAATTCAAGTCTTAAAATTTAATTACAACACAAATGTGTAAACAATTTAGAAACTTTAGACAAAATTTTCTCAGTCTTTAGGATTATCCACCTTATTCAAGAAAATAAAAAATACTCAATCAAACACAATACTAATATTATGTCATGAACCTCGTAATAATTGAAAACTATTATATAGTGCAAGCTTCAAAGCAAATGTTTCTCATTAGTATGTCAAGAATAGGTGGAGAGAGACAAAAAAAACATCGTATTATCTAAAGTGTGGACTTTCATTCGTTTCAACATAAATAAAATCTAAAAACTAATTAAATGGAACTTGTCATTTCTCACACATTGAAGAACAAACTCTTGGAAATTATGTTACGGAACAAAAGTGGTATCCCATTACAGCTCATGGTTGTTTACCATAAGCATCTAGTAAGTATTTAGTATAGTAGAAAAGACTAACCTCAAAGCAAGAAACTGTGAAATAAAAGATGAAGGCTGAGGGATAAGAAAAAAAGTATTAGTCCAAATTAGTGAGTATTTAGTACATAAAACTTATGAAGCAGACTTCACTCCCTAATTTTAAGTTTGATTACTCATATTTCTCCCCTAACTATCCTCATGATCCTCAGACCAAGCACTTGTGGAAATATTTTATCCCCCTAAAAGTCCAACTCTAGTATGTAGACTGTTCAATGGAGACTTCCAAATGTTGATCATCTATACAAAATTGGCCTTCCAGTTGACCCATGATGCATTCTGTGGTTAATATTTGGAGACTTCAAACTCTACATTTTAGTTTTGCAATCTCCCACACCATAACTCACACATACATATATGCAAAAACATACATACATGCAGAAACTAAATGGTTTTGTATTTGACATGTAAATAGTAGGATTTGTGTAACCCACCAAAAATATATCTCACTCAACCAACAAACTAAACTAATAAATAGAGGCAACAACAGAGAGTTAACTGGATTTATATTAAAAAACATAGACTCACTCGCCCTCAATTCTTTAAAAATTCTTACAGTAGACGACGGTAATATTACAAAGATCACGGAATAGGGTACCCAGTTAATGAATGTTATTAATCAAACATTGCTCTTTTGAAATGCAAACCAAATGAGAAATGGTGCATAATGTGTGTTCTGGTGGTGACGGTAAGTCGATTGCGGTAACATTTTCAATAGAAGAGGGAGGAACTCGAAGAAAAGATTTAATGTTTTGAAAGGGTAGAGGTTGCTTGATGAGATATTCTTGGATCCTCGTCTATCCACTAGATATCCTCAGGAAGAATCTCATTGAGATCATCCCATTCCCAGCTTTCATTTGGGATACCTTTATCATAAACGAAAGCATGACGACCCTCTACAGGATTGTAATTAGACACGAAGGCTTCATAGAAGTTGTTGTTTGCAAGCCATCTTGTCGCCACTTTTCTTCCGAATAATGGATCAGTTGATATTGAAGTAGATTCATTTACGTGACATAAATGAAGAAACTATATGAGCAGAGAAATACTTGCAATATCTAATAAATACATGTTATATCTAAGAAACTAAATGAAAAAACTAAAATAAAACTGATGACTAAAATATAAATACCTGCAAAGAAAAGAAAAAAATGCAGTTATAAATCACTATTACTTCTATATCTAAGCAGATATATCTAACAGTGATTCTAAGGAAATACTACTGTCTTCCTAACATTTTTTGGAAGCTCCTGGATATCTAAGTTACTTTAAGTGAAAATCGAGATATACTCGTGTTTGGATAACATAACATCATCAATAAATATTTCGTTATCCTCGTAATACACTTATGCACTTCTGCAGCTGATATATTATAAAGCATCCCTCTATTTTCTTCACTAAGTACACTGCATATGCATTGTTTTCTTACATGGTCCAAGCCCAACATATTACCCCTTACTTAAACGGGGTTGAAAAGAAACTCCATAGTTAAATTAGAAAAAAAGAGTTTAGGCCCAAACCATATATAGAGAGATTTAGAACCCCAAAAAGCATTAAATTTAAACAAAAAAATAGATCGGATAAAGAGAGGGAGAGATAATAGAGAACTGATATTGTACCTGTTTAGGAGCTGGTCTACAACAAATAGCCTATTTTATCTTTCCAAAATTTCAATCAGAAAAAATATATTATGTTCTCACATCAATCCAAACAGTAGATATTTATACCATCTAATAACAATGGAATTTGATGATTGGTGTTACCATTTCTCACTATGCGAAAATAGCCCAAACTGTAATTGATACCTAAGAACTTTTATACAATTATCCCTTCACATTAGCTGTAAAATAAGAAAGAACTGGTCAAGTTAAGTTTACATTTAAACACCAAAAAACTATATTGAAGAAAAAAAGGCCTATTTCAATCATATTTGCGCGTCTAAAGCCGCGACAGAAATTTAATTTACTGCACAATGATAAAGAGATAGTTTTTGACATAGTCAGTGCCATTGTTAGGATGAGGTTCAAAGCATTATTACTCCCTGTGACTGACCTCCCATTGGATGTGCATCTAATGTCAGTTGAACCTTATCATATGTGATGCTTTTAAACCCATACTTCCCCGCCATCGATTAGAGGTTTCAACTTCCAAAGACCTGCAATTTCAAACATTAAATGAGGATAAAACTACCTATGTATGAGTAATTATCTAGCTTGATGCAAAATAGAGTAGTTCAACTGTTCAAAATAGAGCAGCGCACTTACGCTTACACCATTGTCTCCAATTGTTATAGAGATTTGGCTAATAGCTAATTGGCTAAAACAGCATGCTCCATTGTTTATGGTGAGCAGAACAGAGTAGTTGCTTAAATTTGACCTTTTACATCCAACTTGGAGTACACTTGTGCTTCAACCATTAATAATCTCGATGAAACATGTTAGGTTTTGATATAATTTTTTTAATTTAAGTATGTGGAACCCTGAATTTAGTTTGATATAAAATCAACATAATTATATATCATCCCAAGTTCAGAAAATTATATACCACTAATCTTTGGATTGAGAAAACGATCCAATTTTAATTCTTAGTCTACAATGCGTATATATCCCAATCAACACACTGAATCAATGCCCCAAATATTTCTTTAATGTCGAGGTAAGAATAATATCATATAATTAAAGTGATACAGAAAAATGAATGTTCTTACCGGTTTGCCAGATGCTACCGCAGGATGTGCAGGAATTTTGATAGTTGTAGTTCAAAAAAATATCAGATAACCCTGTGTATATATCAATGAAAAGCGTCAAATAAAATTCAATTAGTAATCACATTCTTTTAATATTCTCACTGAGCTGATCGGTTTCCTCGTATTAAAGAAGCAATTGAGAGATAAGCAAAACGTAGAGTTGGACTAAATTTGCGATAGCAGTCTTGCTGAAATTTACACTATAAATGTGTAACAGAGTCACACCTCTTCCACTATAAAAATTGTTGAACAAAAATGTCTAGATTGACTGCTCACTACAAAAACCTCGAATTTTAAATCCCTCGAATTTTTAGGGGTGGCAAACACGATGCAACTTCATGTAGTTTTTATCAAACATGTATATGACATGTATAGACCATTGTATATGATAATGTAGAGGATCTTTAATAAGCTGGACCTGTTCAGTAAAATTTTGAATTTGGAGCTTGATCTATTTTATCTCAATGAAATTATGAGGACTTTGATTAAAATAACTTTACTATTTGGCACAGTATTAACAAACCTCCTAAAAGTCTCCTTTAGCAGTACCTGATATCTCCAAAGGCCTCTCTAATGGAATCCCGACTTAGATCAGCGTCGAATGAGGGAATACAGATACTTTATGGGGATTTTTTTTTCTATTTCCCACTCACTTCATATCATAGCACTACAACAAAAACTCGTTGACGCACAATTAAACAGTGATACATTCGGAGGTGCATTTAAAAACATATATTGCACCACAACATTCTAATACGCATAAAAGGAAAAAACATACTTGCCATAAACAAAAAAAATACATGAAAAGAGAAGAGAAGAGAGAAAAAGCTATTGTATACAAAAAAGCCACCAAATGTACACATTTATTCGCACCAATTGAAACTATAAGATCATTATTTTTTATGACGATGGATTTACCTCAACTTGAGAAACAATGGAAACATGGTTGATTAACTTGTAGTTGGTCATCTTGTTCGATACCTATGCATAATAAAAACATATGAGTAGAGGTGAATATGTATGCACCATAAAAACAGAATACCTATGCACCATATTGGATCTCCTCTTATTAATGTTGAACTTTAGTGTGCTCATTTTGTTGAATTTAGGCATATATTCTATATTTCAGTGCTCAGTTACTTCCTTACCCAATACATATAAACAAAGAACAGAGCCCTATAAGGCTTTGGATAGACAGTGACCTCAGGCTGTAATTGTTAGGGTCATGTCGGAATCCCATCAGTATAGTGAGCTTCTGCACAAATCTTACATTTTCACGCCTTGGTGCACTAAGCCCCTCAACCTCTTGAGTACCTGATGTGATATGAGGGGGATTTAATCACCTAAGGGGAAAGAAGGTTGGTTCATATCTATATCTTGATGTAAACATTGAGTTATTTTTTCCTTACAGGTTGATCCCTTCTCTAGTGTTAGAGTTGCTCATGACGTTGGTGAAAATGTTCGTCATTCAATTCAGAATTCCCATCCTGTAGTAGCTGAAGTACTCATTCACATAGAGCCTTAACTTTCACAAATTCCTCCTGGTATAACAGACCAGCAAAAGAAAACCAAAAGAATAAATTACCATAATGATATTGAATCCTTAAAGCATAAAGCTATTGAACACCTCATTTTCGATACATTAGCATCAAAGTTTTCAGAGCAGATCACTCACCACTTGTTGTATGGCAATATATTTTCTTCAAATTGAAGAATCCATGCCACCTGACATCTTAGTTAGAGATGCAATAAAGTTAGCAGAAGAAGAAGAGAAGCATATTTTGGAAACAACCTCTAATGTCATACAGGTCAGCATTCAACTGCGATAATTCAGCATTCAAAGTTGATAATCCAAGCTTCTATAGCCTTTAAAGCTGATAATTCATCTTCTTGACTAAACTATGACTAAAGAAAGATCAAAATAGGATAACACCTAATCGACAATCAACAACTTGTCCATATCCATAAAATAAGGCAGCAAGTTTCTCTTCCGTGACACTTCCGAAAACAGGGGGTATCCTAAAACATTAAAAGCCATGGGTCTCGCTAATTGACCTCCCCATCTTGGATGATGAAACTTTCTGGAAACACCAAATGTACACATTCCCTATAGTACTACAAAATGAGTGGAATTGAATAGTCAATAGCAAAAGGAATAAGTGAAAGAAAGAACATTGTTTAACAAAATGTGGAGATGTAAAATATTATATCTGAAATGTGAAAAATATCATACCTGAAATGTGCATTAAAAAAAACCATACAAAACCAAAGGATAATATACAAAAACAAAAATTAGCTTATGTTCGTAAACAGCATATCTGAAATGTGCATATGAAAATTTTAATTTGAGAAGCTATTTGAATCAACAAAGAAGAGGAGAATACCTGTGTGCTCATATCATGGTAGAATGAATGTCTATAGTTAATGCATCACGACTAAGATAGTGCCTAAAACCACATGTGCTTAGCTCACACCTTGTGTTAGTTAAATGCACAAAATGAGAAATATCTGGGATGCAACAATATGTGGCTGGGTTGCAATTGTATATGGCCAAGTTGAATCAAAACACAATATCATGGTTGTTACTGTATATATAGTAACTTGGTGAATTACCCGTGCAAGGTACATACATATAGCCATATATAGTATTGTATATATAGCAACTCATATGCAAGGTACTATATATATATATAGCAACTTGGTGAATTAGTTATTGTACTGTATATAGTTGCGTTGCTGTTGTATATGGCCGTTCCAGGTAGCATCTAAACATAATATGAAACCAAAAAAATAAAACCTTTGAATGTAATGCTATAGATATGCTACATCCCTTTACGGATATGCTATAGCCCACTGCAGATCTGTTACAACAGATTGCGTTCGACTGCGGAACTGTTAGTTTTTAGTATTTAGAACATATTCCCAATTTCAAAAATGAATTAAAGATGTCCGTTCATGTACGTATAAAGACACCCTTACAATCTCTGGGGTAATAAGACATTTCTCAAACATCTTAAAGAATTTAATAAAAACTTTTGCAAGTGAAAGAAACCCCTTATAAATTACTAACTTACATTAGTAGAGGTAGAGATAAATTGATATAAAGAAGGAACAACTATAAAGAAGGTCACTTTAGGTTGGGATTTTCATGACAGGTTTATATATTAGCACACTACATATCAGATAAGTGACCACATCAAGGATATGTACACCTTTCACTCTCCAAAGCAACACAATCAATGCACAAAAGATGGTCATATGGCATAATGGCAGGTAACCAGCACCATTCTTTGCACCTAATTAAAAACATATAAAGAAAATCACTAATTATAATACAATCTTTATATCAGTTATTACCAAATCCATTATTATAATGAAACAGCGAGTAACAGAGAACTCTACCAGTAAGAATTTCATCATTTGCTATTCAACTGTACTATACATAACTAATGTTTCCACAACTATAGTCCATGTAGCACCCATCATATGAGGATGACTAACACCTCTTCCTTCGTCCATAATGACAAAGTTACAATCAAAATAATAAGGTATGTGCATTTTATAAGAAGGAAGCACAATCATTTTCCCCACGAAAAATTCCAAAATTAGGACTAAATTTGAGTACATATAGTACATATCAAGTTGCCAACATAATAGTGAATTAATTCTAATGATCTAAATCTTCCGATGGCAGGAGAAAGATACATTTTATAAGGAAAATAAAAGGTTTTCTTTGAGAAGAATGGTAAATATACGATGTAATTAAGGAAAATGCCTGATCCCTATGATATATGTCTCTGATGAAACATAATTCAAAGTGGTCTCTTACCGCTTGTCCAAGATTAGTTCCATTAAAAATTCGTGTGTTACAAAGCTCAAATCAAGACCTAATGCTGCACTTCCATCCATCAGAAGAGACATGTAAAAGATCGAATTACCACTTTAATTCCATAGTACAAAAACAAAAAAGATCGAAAGTTACCCGCTTGGCTTGGCTTGCTATTGCGAATCGCTGACTCGAGGGAGAGACTCGAGAGAGATGAGGGGCGCTGCAGGTAGGGGCGAAGGAGAAGGGGTACTGGCAGGGGCACTGGTATGGGGCGAGCAGCATTGCTGCAATTACGCCGATTGCCTGTGCTTGCCTCTGCCCCACAATTGCGCCGCGATTGCGCTGGTTGCATGCTGTGATTACGCTGCTGCAGTAGCAGCACATCTGCCCCTGTGCTTGCCTGAAAATTAAAGGATGTCAATCTTTTCTATAGTCCGTCATCTTTGTAATATTCATACAAAAAATGGTTGTCTCCATCTCTGTGATTATAGACTCGAGAATGGTCATAACTATAAACATTTCGTGAAATAACTATAAACATTTGCATAACTATAATAAACAAAAAAGTTATAAACATTTTCATAACTCTAATATCAAGATGCAATAATCCATTTTGTACTCAAATCATCACTTGAACAAAAAAACTCCCAACTATATCACCTTGCCAGATGCATTAATCAATTGAATCACCCATTTACAGAAATACAAAGAAGATTTCACTGTTCAGTGGTCGCTAAAAATTCTCGAGTTCCTACCGCAATACAAAAATAAAGTACATTATGTATGAGATATTGTTTCGGAATAAAAGAGACAACGTCATAGGTAAATAAAGTACATTATGTTCAAGAAAAATCAATCGTGATGTTGGAGTCCTGGCAGTGAGTGAGTCCACCTCGGCTACACCAACATCATAGGTAAATACTCTCTCTTCGAACTATGTACTTTGGGATCAATTAAGGAAATTCACTCACCTTTCTGTAGCATTGTTTCCATTTCATCACTCCCTTTGTCACCTCAAAATTAATATCGATCTTAACACCATCCTTAGGGGTGGCATCTCAGGTGTAAATATATTCTTGAAAAAACCACCAAAGTTCAAGTAACATTAATATTTAAAGAGAGCCAAATTACCCAAAGTCACATTTGGCATTAGCTTCCAATCCATAACAAAAGATACTTGCACAAAACTAAACATAACTCAAGTAAAATCGAGATTAGGGTACATGGTGTAGTTGAGACAATTGCTCAAAATAAAAGATAATGCCACGGTTGTATATTTGCACTATGTATGCACTTTGAATAAAATGAGTAGTTCACTTATAGAAACAAAAAATAACAAAATATGTTTGTGTGTGAAATCAGACAGACAAAACAACAAAGAATAAAAAATAAACACCAAATGAAAAACAACAAAACATAAATAAGAAACAAATTAGTACATACCAAAAAAATAAATTAAAAACGCCAGCAAGCCCTAAACCCCAATACATGAGATGCTTTGAATAAAAAATACACTCCCAAAAGAAATTCGAGAGGCTACCTCAATCGAGAGATTACCTGTACCAACGACTAAGAATAAAAAAAATAGTCAAATAGTGTGAAGATGTGCAAATTGAATCGGGTTCAACGACGAAATTAGTACATTAAAACCAAAAATGAATACAAAAGAAACTACCTCATTTATCAATATTTTTAATTTTTAATGAAATAATCCTGCATCAAAGAATACGAATTAAAAAAAATAGAGAGGACTAAAAAACTAAGATAAGATCCTATTGTCACAGTATCAAATGTTTAAATAAAGAAAATGGATGTATGGTATGTTTCTTACAATAAACACCCCAAATAGGTTTCATCACAATATCATGTGTACAAAAAGAAAATGGTTATATGGTATGTTTTTTATAATAAAAACCCCAAATGGGTATGTATCTACACAAACAGATATATGGTATGTTTTTTACCATAAACACCCCAAATGGGTATGTATCTAAACAAGCAGAGACTCATCAAACATCATATATGTACAAAAATAAAATGATTATATGGTATGGTTCTTACATCATAAACTTCTATGAAAGAGACAACACCACAAATAGATGTCTTGAACCTGCACACATGAGTTCAATAGAAACTTATCACATATAGACTCCATTATATCTAATTTCAGAAAGTGCCAATTTTAAGTAAAAACCATATTGGAGATATTAGTTTCAAAATAAATACCCCTAAGAGTCATCTACTTCTCACAATTAAATAAACAAACACTTAAATTTATTTTTCAACCAATAAACAAACCCGAAAAAATTATACCGCAAATGAGCCAGCGAATCCAAGAGTGATATTAAAAAAATCGAATGAAACAGATCTGGGGATACTTGTAAAATCCAACACTTGAACCCTAGGATAAACCCCCCAAACTCAACACTTGTAAAATCGCATGAAACAGATCTGGAAATAAAGAAAGAAAAGGATACTACCGTAAGTTAATCCAGTATGGGAGAGAGGTGACAACCTTTGATCTCGGAGGGTGATGGTTTATGCGTGGGTTTGTGGTGGGGGTAGCCGTGTGAATAGGGGTGTGGTGTAGAGGAGGTGGTGGTGGATTGGAGAGGGAGAGAAGGGGTTGATGTTTGTGTTGTGGTAGGGCTCTTTTGGGTTCACAATGAGAGAACGGGAGAGAAGTAGAGAAATGAGAGTGGGTGCTGATTTGATAGACAGAGAGAGAGAGAGAACCGGCTTAGTGTTGTTTGTGAGTCCTTTGTGTGTGGTGGGGCCTAAAAGATGATTGAAGTGTGATATTTCCTATTTTAACCATGTTTTTGAATTTTGAGTAAGAGGGGGAAGGGAATGAAGTGTTAGAAAAGAGGGGGAAAGGGAATAATAAAGGGACAAAAAAGGAAAAGAAAATCTTTTAATCTGCACTCTTCATTTCGTGCCTTGTTGGCTTCAATCTGAACCGTGAAGTGTCTTCCCATCTTATGAATAGCAAAAGCACCAATGTAACTTATTATATATATATATATATACATATATATACATATATATATATACATATATATATATATATATATATATATATATATATATATATATATATATATATATATATATATATATATTCTAAAGTGTGACAGTTTTTATATATGATGTGAATGTATATTGGATGTGTAATATATATACTATGTGGTGCATGCCCCTGTAGTGCTATTATGGGAAGTTGCGTGATGTGGGTAAATTCCCTGGCTCGAGGAGCAGGGAGACCATAGTTCGCAGGCCATAGCGTCCAGTGTTTTACCGCGTGTGAGGCAGGGGTAAGATGCCTTGGGTATGATTCTTCTTACCTTTAGGTAAGGAACTATGGCCACTTCCCATACGCTTGTGAATTGGTTCTATACCAAGTCAGTTTGAGAGTCCGATCGTTGGTAGCCCAGGATGATATGTGTGTAATTCCCTGGAAAATGATAGCATTGTAGAGACTATTAGCAGTGTTCTAAAAAATGCGCCTAGGCGGATACACCAAATTTTGGCCCTAGGCGTCGATTAAGGCGTGGTCAAAGATAGTCAACATATTTTGGGGTAAAGCGTGAAAAAATGCGCATTTTTGGGGGGCAAGGCGTGAAAAACATGAGTTTTTTAGAAGTAAGGCGTGAAAAAATGCAAGTTTTTTTTATTTTTTTAGTATTTTAAAAAAATAGTATTTTAATTTTCAAATATTTAGACATATTTTTAAGTTATGTACCATCTTAGTATTTTTAATAGCCTTATCATTGTTTTAAAAATATTAAAATATATTAAAAATGCCTAAACGCCTTTTCACGCCTTTTTACGCCTAAGGAACGCCTAGGCTTCTAAGGCTTAAGTCTTGGCCTCCACGCCTCGGTCACGCCCCGCATTTTGTAGAACCTTGACTGTTGGTATACATGTACGAAATGTGTTATGTATTGTCCTATTTGTATCATATGTGTATTAGTTATTGCCCTTTTTAACATGAGATTGGATAAGTATGCTTTTATGTTTGTAGACTAGAATTTAGGAGTAGGTACTATGGACTGAGGGCCTAATGGATTTCCAGAACTAACCATGCTAGGTAGTAGTGTATCGAGGGGTTGCTCATTTGGATTTCTCTTACGAGACGTCCCACGCACGAAACTTAGTGCTATGTTGGATGTGGGGAAATGTTTGGTCATCAATTCATGGGGTTGTTGAATTTTCATAATTAAGGGAAATAACATCTAACTAGGATAATAGGTTATAGTTACGCAAATGGGTGTTATGCTTAGGCTTGAGGGGGTATGGTTCATAGATTTAGTGGGGTAGCTTAACTTAATATTTACGTGTACGTTTTGGTGAGGTTGAGTCTCAAGGGAGTGAGACTCGACATCAATTATGAAATCTTGCATTTTTCATAATTATGCATTTAATTCACTTTCCATAACTATTTTCAAACCCAGGGCCCTGGCCCGTTTATATCTTTACCTTGCAATATATATATTGTGTCAATTTTAGGTGTTCCTCCGCATGGACACCCATGATGGTTTTCTGTTCGAGAGTTTTGGGAGTTGTAGCATGTGCGAGATGTTATAGGATTTTTGTTATAGATATATCTCTTTTTTATTCTAGATAAGACTTCACAATTGTAAATCGAGTGTGTGTACCCAAAGGTCTTATATGTTGATCTCTTATATAGTTGCCTTTTGATGTTGTATGGCGTGTTGCCCGACAGCATATTCGAGAATATTCTTTTGTATGACTACTCATAGCATGTTAATAATCTAGCCCTTTATTTTTCCATTATTGTTTATGCTCTATAGTATGTGAATGATTTATTGTCGATATACTTTATAAAAAGAAATTTTCCTGGCACTTGTTTATTTTATATAGGGTGGTTACTGGTCATGTTTATATTCGATAGTTAGTGCTGAGAATGATACCCTTGAGACTCCTGTTGTATTTTAGTATAGGGCTAGCCACCCGTTATATTGAATAAGAGGGGTGTCACATTATTTCCTATCATAATTTTATCACCACAATGATATGCTTTGAGATTAACTAAATTGCCCGTTGAGTTGGATAAATGTGCATTTTCTCCATAATCAACATATAAACTTTTATCATAGGGCATTTGCAACGCTGCATTAACATAAAGAGTTTTTGTGACTTAATAGATCTAATCCCATCGGTACAGAAAATTTAAAGTAGTGTGGTTCAAATTTCCACATATTTGACATGAATGGAAGATAGAGTTTTACATTTTATTGCCACCTTGTGAGTACTCTTTTGGTACCATATTTTGTCCATCCACTGAGAAATTGAGAGGTGTATGGTAATAGTTTGGTTGAGAAGAGTCACTTGGTTTGAAGCCTCTTCCTCGTCCCTATGAATATAGTCGCCTCTATAGGCACTAAATCCCATGCCTTTATGTGGCTGACCCATCGACAAATCATTTTTTTGGTCTTCTCGTATATCAAATTTGTCAAAACTACTATTAGTTTGGTCATAGTTGGATAGGGGGTATGCTTATCATAACAATACCAAACATTCAATATTTATCACCAAATCCTTTTGCGAAGGAGATAACTTAATGATCTTCATCTACTAGTTTGTTGATGGAGACAAGACCATCATAAACTCCCCTATATTCCTTGATATATGCATATAATTTCTTACCTTCAATGGTGGCATTAACAATTTGATCTTTCAGTTTGAATTCCTTATCTTTGGTGGCTTGTGGATATATATCTTCCAAATTTTTCCAGGTTTGTTTGGTTGTGAAAACTAAGAATCACGTACACACATTCTGCAGTTATCATGCCTGAAATCCCGCTCTAGAGAATCACATCATTCTTCTTATAGTCTTATAGTTTATATTTTCCTTTGTCTCCATCTCAAGTGGTGGATCATTATTCAACACCTTTATTACTTTCATGGATTCCATAAGCTGGAGCATTTGAATCCTCCAAACTAGATAGTTTTCAGGCTTCAGTTTAATGGAACAAATTGCGATAAGTTTATGGAGAGAGTAAGTCTAGCTAAGGTGCTATCCATTGATGGATCTGATACCATAGAGAAACTAAAAGAATAAAAATGAATAGGAAAACACTCTTCTATTTTGATTACTCTTTATAATACAAACTCAATGTACACTATTCTATTTGAGAGTTTAATATATATAGTTACAAAGAAAAAATGATTTCAGATAATAATGGAAAAGACAGATACATTGAACAAGACGGGGAAATTTTGACCAATACTTGGATTGTGCATACCCCTTATAGTATGGAGATGTTGCACCAGACTCCTCATAACTAAAAGTTGCATGTATATCTAGATATTTAGTAGTAGACTTTGTTGACTTATCAATTATAGGAGTTCCATACATATCACATACCATTTAAATAATATTCTTAACAAAACCTTCCAACCAACAAACCACCCCCCCCCCCCCCCCCCCGAAAAAAAAAATATCCATAACGTTGAAAATCTCATTCTTCTTGTGTTGGCTCAATCTTGAGACAAACAATTTTTATTTATGTGCTCTTGCATTTACTTTTTATTAAAATCTATTTTTATACCTTAAATCATATTTTCATATATTGATTTAATATATAAATTATTGTTTGATAAAAATTAATTTTTGTGGAGTGTACAATTTCTTTTTATCAAAATACAATCTCTTTTGTATTTTTTTTGACAGACAATTTTTTTATATGCTCTTGCATTTTATTTATTTTTATTCAAATCTATTTTTTTATATCTTAAATCATGTTTTCCTATATTGATTTATTATATAAATAATTTTTTGATAAAAATATTTTTTGTGTAATGTACAAATTATTTTGGGTGTCATATAATTTATTTATTTTTTTCTTGTGTGAGTTTTGATATTTTTCTGAATTTAAAGTTTATTTTATATTTCAAGTCTTTTATTTTATTTGACTTGATATATAAAATATTTTTTTTATTCAGAATATTTCTTTGTGTTTTTTTTGTTTTATTTTTTATTTTCGGATTTTGTATTTTTTTGTGTTTTTTTTTTGGGCTTTTAAATGTTTTGGGCTTTTAGGTTTTTGGGCTTTTTGGAGAACCTTTAGGGTTTGTTTTTGGGTATAAGTTAAACCCTTATCTCTCTCTCTCTCACCACTTCTTTTTACACAGCCGCCCCCCTCTTTTTTTCTGGGCAGAAACCCTCTTTCTCTCTCTCGGTTTTGCCTCTTTCTCTCTCTCGGTTTGGAGCTGACCGATTTGCTCTCTCTCTCAACATTTTTTGAGATCGGTTCCTTTTTTGGAGGTTTCAGTGTGGGCATTTGAAGACCGGAGTTCGGTTTTTGTGGTTCCGATTTTGCTCCGGTTTGGGTTACGTTTTTCCGGTGCTGTTTTTCCGGTGCTGTTTTTCCGGAGTTGATTTTCCGGTGTTGCTATCTCTCTCGTGGGCTACGTTTTTCTGGGTTGATTTTCCGGTGGTGCATTTTTTTCCGGCGACCTTGTTTTTTTTTGGTAACTGTCTTCTCTCTCTCTATATATATACTTACCTATATACTGATATACATATATATAGATATAGATACATATACACACACATATACTTATATATATATATATATATATATATATATATATATATATATATATATATATATATATATATATTTAGATCTGTGTGTGCGTGTGTACTGCCTGCGTGTGTGTGTGTTTTGTGATTGTGTGTGCGTGTGTTTGCTGTGCTGTGTGTGTGTAACAGCGTGTGTGTGTGTGTGTGTGTGTTGCTGTGTTTTTTTTTGTGTAAACTAATATTTATATTTATATATATATATAACTGTTTTATATTTATATATATATAAAACTGTTTTATATAAACTGATTTTAATATATTTATAAAAATAAAACTGTTTTATATTTATATATATATATAACTGTTTTATATATATATAAAAATGTTTTATATATATTTATATAAACTTTTAAATATATTTATATAAACTGATTTCTATATATATATATTCCAACACATAGATATACACTGTTTTGATCTAAAGATTGGTTTGGCCTAGTTTGTTTGGCTTTTGTGGGTTAAAGGTTTTAGATCCAAACAATTTTTTTGCTGTTTAAAACATTGGGATACTAGTGTTGATTATTTTGACACTAATCTAATTATTTGTTTAGACCTTCTAGTGTTAACTTAGTTTACACCCATTTCAGTGTGTGTACACTTGTTTTTTGAATTAAAATTTAGGAGATACTTTCTTTGGATTGAAAGTTTATTTGGATAAACTTTATTTGAACTAAAATTAATTTGGGACTGTTTTGGATTAAGTCTTTTTGTTGGGTGTGTATTGTTGGACCTTATTTTTACACTCAACTCATTTAGTGTGTGCACATTTTTTATTGGACTTAGATTATTTTGTGTCACACACTGTTTATAAAAATAATATTCTAATCTGAATTAAAATTTATTTGGGTGTTGGGTATTTGTTGATTGGAGCTTATTTTATACCCAACTCATTTAGTGTGTATACACTTTATTTATTTGGACTAAAATTTGTTGGGACTGAATTTTAGTAGGCTTATTGGGTGTTTGGTTTGTAGAGTTTATTTACACTCATTTCAGTTTGTGTGTACACTTTGTTATCAAGACTTATTTTAGTGTGTCACACATTTTTATTAATTTATTATTATAATCTGGTTTGATTTATTTTGGGAATAAAGATATTTGATTTTTAACTAACTAGTTACACCCTCTAAGTTGAACTTTTGTGTGTTCACTTTATTTAGTTGGGTTTAATTAGTGTGTAGTCTTTATATCACATCTTTATTTATTTAAATTTTATTTTAGTTAAACACATCCTATTTTAGTGAGTCGAGTGCTACACTCTTTATCTCGTACTCATTTGACTTGGATTGGACCATTTGACTCGTACACTTTTTATTGCCTAAGTTGAATACTTTTTGTTGTATTCTTTTATAACTTAAGGTAGTGTTTATGTGTGTATGAGTATTTGATCCAACCCTTGTCATAGTATTGGTTTATACTAAAATTGGAATTTAATTCTTGAAACTTATTTTATTTATTTTAATTAAGTCTCAATTTGTATGAGCTAAGTGCTACACTTATTTATCTTTTGCTCATTTTACTTGGACTTAATATTTTTAACATAACACCTATTTAAATTGATTCATATTACTTGGTGTTAGGTTAATTTTTATCTTAGTTGCGCGACACAATTGTTGGGATTTTATTTGTGGTCATTTGCGCCAACTAATTTGTTTTTAGAATTAATCTTTACTTGAATATTAAATATTAAGGAAGACCTTACTTGTGTCTTGGGACTTAATATTTAAGCATTCTTTTTAGTATTGATTAATTCAATATTGTCTTACCTTTCAATTAGTCCTTGATTGGTAATTTGTCTTGTCAATTAAAATAGATTTAAACCTTGGTTGTTTGGTCTATTTTTAAACAAGATTATTTTTGTTGTTTTGATTAAAACAATATCTATTATTATATTTGTGTGTTGCACAACTTCACGGGGTCTCGGGTTTGAGTGTGTCGTTGTGCGTGTGTAGTGAGTGACTGATAGTCTCTATTACCGGGGTGTTATTGGGTTGACTGATTTTCAGTCAAGTTGGGTTGTTTTAGACTAGGCTGGGTGTACTGGTTTGTATTTGCCTTGTTTAATTCATTGTGGACTTGGAGGACTGTAATCTGTAACTTGTAATCGGTAATAGTGGACTTGAGTGCACGGGCTGTCCTGGGACTAGGGACACGGGGTTTACCACTAAGGTGGGTTCCTCGATAACATATATTGTGTCACACTCTACTTTTCCTCATCTCATTCTTAAAGGGAATTATTCTTTACATCTAGCATCATCACCTTTTACTTACTAGTGTGCGTGAGTGTTTTCTCACTTAAAATTTATAATAGATTTTGCATCAAAGATTAAAAGAGTTGGAGATTTTTTAATTTACCTAATACGCATTAGCAAGTACCCCTTGGTTCTTTCTAGTGTGACCCTTGGGTCCCGTTTTCAAGTGGTATCAGAGCTTCAGGATTCACTTTATAAAAGTTTTTATTCCGCAAAGATCCTGAACTCCTTTTAAAAATCTATATTTTATATCATTTAAAATCTATTTTTTATTATGGGAAAACAAATTGGTGATGCTATTTTTTCTTTGAAAAAATCCCTTTATGAATGTTCTAATGATGAAAAGCTTTACTCTCAATATAACATTCCAAAATCTTCTACATCTTGGCTTAAAATGTGGGATGATATGTCTGATAGTGATAGTGATGAGGATAATTTTAACCATATATTGCCTTCTACACCTATTTGTGATACTAAATTTGTTGCCCCTATTTCTACAAATATTTGGGATGGTATTACTGATTATGATACTGATAGTGATAAAGATAATTTTGATCACTTATTATCTCCTACTACTATTTGTGGCACTAAATCTGTTGTTGCCCCACTTACTTTATCCAAAGGCATTTATGATTGTGTATCTACTAGTTCGGATGATTCCGATTTATGTGTAGATAATTCTGTTTTAGACAAAGTGATTTTATCTCGTACCTCACCTACTCCATGTCACCCTACATTCACAGCTTCTATATCTAATGTTGATGATATTTTTGGTGATGTTGATGAATTTGAAAATGAAGACAATGATGTCATTTTGGAAGGGTGCGTGAGTACAAATTTAGAGGATTGTGTGAGTAATAAATCTTTTGAGAACATGATTGAGGATTGTAATGACTTAGGTCAAATTAATTCTAGTTTAATGGCTAAAAATGACATTTTAAGCGATCAAATCAAGTTAATAACCGAAGAATCTATTTTTTCGTATTGATGAACTTGAAAATGATGTTTCGTTTTTAGAGAAAAGGATTGTCATGTTAACCGAACTTAATCATTCTCTTGAAACTAAAAACAAGGAAGTTTTGTGTAAATATGATGATTCTCAAGTTGAACTAAAGGCCGTTTTGATTAAATTTGATAAATGTAAAAAGGAACTAGAAGTGACTTTGAAAAAGTTAAAGAGTTATTGGAATGCCGGTGATGCCGTCAAAACTATTAATGAAAATACATGTTATGATCCAACAAACTCTTATTCTGATTTTGTTCCTACTAAAGGGCTTGGTTTTGAAGGAAAAGAATTTGATGTTACCAATTTTATAAATTCTAAGGAACAATTTCCCGATTCAAACGAAATTAAGTTGTCTTATAAACATTTTGAAAATGAGGGTGGTTCTTCAATTGATAAATCTGCTCTTAAATGTGATTTTTGCCATAAAATTGGGCATTTAGAAAAATTTTGCTTCAAGAAATTAGGGCAGAATAGTTTTGATTTAGGCGAAGTTAGGCAAAATCAAAAAGTTGGAAATAATCATTTTGTCAAACCTAATTTTCAGTGTAGTTTTTGCCATAAGATTGGTCATTTAAAAAAATTTTGTTTTAAGAAATTAGGACAAAACAAATCTGATCTAGGCAAATTTAGGCAAATTCAAAATGTTGGGAATTTCAAAACTGCAAAGCCTTCTCTTAAATGTAATTTTTGCTCTAAAAATGGACATACTGAAAAATTCTGCTATAAAAGACTTGGGCAGAATAATGGCAATATAGGCATTTTTGGAAAATTTGAAAATAAGAGAAATGTTAAAACTGCAAAACCTATGCTGAAATGCAGTTTTTGTTCTAAAACTGGCCATATTGAGAAATTTTGTGTTCAAAAATTAATGCAGAAACAAGCTGTTTTGGGCAAAAATAGTCATTTTGATATAAATAAACATGCTGAAAATTCTGTTTTTAGGTGTAATTTCTGTTTTAAAATGGGTCATTTAGAGCAGTTTTGTCATAAAAAGTTGAATTTTGATTCTGAAATGCTGCCCACTATATGCAGAAATTCTAAATTGCCTCTGAATGCTAAGTGTAAACATGCTGTTAAACCTATTTATAAATGTAATTTTTGTTCTAAATTTGGTCATTTAGAACAATTATGTTTTGAGCGTTTGAATTTAACTAGAAAATCTGCATATGATAATGCAAAATCGAATGATAGGCATGTATTTAAATGCAGTTTTTGTCTTCAAAAGGGTCATTTGGGTCAGTTTTGCTATAAGCGTTTAAGTAGACAACAAAATGGTGTTAAAAATTTGTCCAAGATCCATTTAAAGTCTAATGTTGTTAAGAACTGTTCTCTTACTAATGTTAATTTTTCCCCATTTAAGACCGTTATTCCTAATGTTAAATCCAAATGGGTTAAGAAAGATGTTTTAGGTACTCAAATGAGGAGTATCGAAATTTCAAACTAATTTTGCTTTAGTTTGTTTTAGTTTATTTGTTAGTACATTTTAAATTGCATATTCATGTGGTACTAACTTTTATTTTGTAGGATTCTTCCCTACCCTTTGTCCCTTTGAGACAAACAGGGGGATAATTGGAGACTCTTTTGGTATTGTATTTTGAGTCTTTTAGGAATTCATGCTGTTAGTTGAGCTTAGTACTCTTCTATGTTTGATTAGGACTCTTGTGGTTAGTAGAGTTTTGTATCTTCTTTTGTTTTAGGACTCATGTGTATAGTCGAGTTATGTAATTTTTGTTGTTCTCTGTTTTTGAGTCTCGGTTTTTGTTTGTCTCAAAATTGGCCAAAGGGGGAGATTGAAAATCTCATTCTTCTTGTGTTGGCTCAATCTTGAGACAAACAATTTTTATTTATGTGCTCTTGCATTTACTTTTTATTAAAATCTATTTTTATACCTTAAATCATATTTTCATATATTGATTTAATATATAAATTATTGTTTGATAAAAATTAATTTTTGTGGAGTGTACAATTTCTTTTTATCAAAATACAATCTCTTTTGTATTTTTTTTGACAGACAATTTTTTTATATGCTCTTGCATTTTATTTATTTTTATTCAAATCTATTTTTTTATATCTTAAATCATGTTTTCCTATATTGATTTATTATATAAATAATTTTTTGATAAAAATATTTTTTGTGTAATGTACAAATTATTTTGGGTGTCATATAATTTATTTATTTTTTTCTTGTGTGAGTTTTGATATTTTTCTGAATTTAAAGTTTATTTTATATTTCAAGTCTTTTATTTTATTTGACTTGATATATAAAATATTTTTTTTATTCAGAATATTTCTTTGTGTTTTTTTTGTTTTATTTTTTATTTTCGGATTTTGTATTTTTTTGTGTTTTTTTTTTGGGCTTTTAAATGTTTTGGGCTTTTAGGTTTTTGGGCTTTTTGGAGAACCTTTAGGGTTTGTTTTTGGGTATAAGTTAAACCCTTATCTCTCTCTCTCTCTCTCACCACTTCTTTTTACACAGCCGCCCCCCTCTTTTTTTTCTGGGCAGAAACCCTCTTTCTCTCTCTCGGTTTTGCCTCTTTCTCTCTCTCGGTTTGGAGCTGACCGATTTGCTCTCTCTCTCAACATTTTTTGAGATCGGTTCCATTTTTGGAGGTTTCAGTGTGGGCATTTGAAGACCGGAGTTCGGTTTTTGTGGTTCCGATTTTGCTCCGGTTTGGGTTACGTTTTTCCGGTGCTGTTTTTCCGGAGTTGATTTTCCGGTGTTGCTATCTCTCTCGTGGGCTACGTTTTTCTGGGTTGATTTTCCGGTGGTGCATTTTTTTCCGGCGACCTTGTTTTTTTTGGTAACTGTCTTCTCTCTCTATATATATACTTACCTATATACTGATATACATATATATATATATAGATACATATACACACACATATACTTATATATATATATATATATATATATATATATATATATATATATATATATATATATATATATATATATATATATATATATATATATATTTTTTTAGATCTGTGTGTGTGTGTGTACTGCCTGCGTGTGTGTGTGTTTTGTGGTTGTGTGTGCGTGTGTTTGCTGTGCTGTGTGTGTGTAACAGCGTGTGTGTGTGTGTGTGTGTGTTGCTGTGTTTTTTTTTTGTGTAAACTAATATTTATATTTATATATATATAAAACAGTTTTATATTTATATATATATAAAACTGTTTTATATTTATATATATATAAAACTGTTTTATATAAACTGATTTTTATATATTTATAAAAATAAAACTGTTTTATATTTATATATATATAAAACTATTTTATATATATATAAAACTGTTTTATATATATTTATATAAACTTTTAAATATATTTATATAAACTGATTTCTATATATATATATTCCAACACATAGATATACACTGTTTTGATCTAAAGATTGGTTTGGCCTAGTTTGTTTCGCTTTTGTGGGTTAAAGGTTTTAGATCCAAACAATTTTTTTGCTGTTTAAAACATTGGGATACTAGTGTTGATTATTTTGACACTAATCTAATTATTTGTTTAGACCTTCTAGTGTTAACTTAGTTTACACCCATTTCAGTGTGTGTACACTTGTTTTTTGAATTAAAATTTAGGAGATACTTTCTTTGGATTGAAAGTTTATTTGGATAAACTTTATTTGAACTAAAATTAATTTGGGACTGTTTTGGATTAAGTCTTTTTGTTGGGTGTGTATTGTTGGACCTTATTTTTACACTCAACTCATTTAGTGTGTGCACATTTTTTATTGGACTTAGATTATTTTGTGTCACACACTGTTTATAAAAATAATATTCTAATCTGAATTAAAATTTATTTGGGTGTTGGGTATTTGTTGATTGGAGCTTATTTTATACCCAACTCATTTAGTGTGTATACACTTTATTTATTTGGACTAAAATTTGTTGGGACTGAATTTTAGTAGGCTTATTGGGTGTTTGGTTTGTAGAGTTTATTTACACCCATTTCAGTTTGTGTGTACACTTTGTTATCAAGACTTATTTTAGTGTGTCACACATTTTTATTAATTTATTATTATAATCTGGTTTGATTTATTTTGGGAATAAAGATATTTGATTTTTGACTAACTAGTTACACCCTCTAAGTTGAACTTTTGTGTGTTCACTTTATTTAGTTGGGTTTAATTAGTGTGTAGTCTTTATATCACATCTTTATTTATTTAAATTTTATTTTAGTTAAACCCATCCTATTTTAGTGAGTCGAGTGCTACACTCTTTATCTCGTACTCATTTGACTTGGATTGGACCATTTGACTCGTACACTTTTTATTGCCTAAGTTGAATACTTTTTGTTGTATTCTTTTATAACTTAAGGTAGTGTTTATGTGTGTATGAGTATTTGATCCAACCCTTGTCATAGTATTGGTTTATACTAAAATTGGAATTTAATTCTTGAAACCTTATTTTATTTATTTTAATTAAGTCTCAATTTGTATGAGCTAAGTGCTACACTTATTTATCTTTTGCTCATTTTACTTGGACTTAATATTTTTAACATAACACCTATTTAAATTGATTCATATTACTTGGTGTTAGGTTAATTTTTATCTTAGTTGCGCGACACAATTGTTGGGATTTTATTTGTGGTCATTTGCGCCAACTAATTTGTTTTTAGAATTAATCTTTACTTGAATATTAAATATTAAGGAAGACCTTACTTGTGTCTTGGGACTTAATATTTAAGCATTCTTTTTAGTATTGATTAATTCAATATTGTCTTACCTTTCAATTAGTCCTTGATTGGTAATTTGTCTTGTCAATTAAAATAGATTTAAACCTTGGTTGTTTGGTCTATTTTTAAACAAGATTATTTTTGTTGTTTTGATTAAAACAATATCTATTATTATATTTGTGTGTTGCACAACTTCACGGGGTCTCGGGTTTGAGTGTGTCGTTGTGCGTGTGTAGTGAGTGACTGATAGTCTCTATTACCGGGGTGTTATTGGGTTGACTGATTTTCAGTCAAGTTGGGTTGTTTTAGACTAGGCTGGGTGTACTGGTTTGTATTTGCCTTGTTTAATTCATTGTGGACTTGGAGGACTGTAATCTGTAACTTGTAATCGGTAATAGTGGACTTGAGTGCACGGGCTGTCCTGGGACTAGGGACACGGGGTTTACCACTAAGGTGGGTTCCTCGATAACATATATTGTGTCACACTCTACTTTTCCTCATCTCATTCTTAAAGGGAATTATTCTTTACATCTAGCATCATCACCTTTTACTTACTAGTGTGCGTGAGTGTTTTCTCACTTAAAATTTATAATAGATTTTGCATCAAAGATTAAAAGAGTTGGAGATTTTTTAATTTACCTAATACGCATTAGCAAGTACCCCTTGGTTCTTTCTAGTGTGACCCTTGGGTCCCTTTTTCAAACGTCAATTTAGGGACTTTAAGTCGATTGAAACTTCCTAGATTGACTACCTCACTATTGGATCCAAAATGAGTTTTTCAGAGAAAAATCGAAAAGTGGTCTGGAACATTAAGTCGACTAAAGGTTCATAGAGTGGACAAAATTACAACATCTAGTTTTTAAACTTCAAATTTCAAAGCCTTAGAATTTACCAAAGTAGCCTCAAATGTCTAGTTTTCGAAAAAATAGATAAAACGAATATTTGGGTTCTTTCGTCAAACATACAAGATTTCTACAACATTCTACAAGGATCAAAGTTCCAATTCCTATATTGTATCCCTAAACTTGATATTTATATAGAGATAACCAAGTCCTAAACTCGTTTCCATGTTGAGAGTTTCAAACCCAAAACTCCAATGAATCAATGATCTAACCAAAAACCTATTTGAACTAAAGTTTACTCCGCAAACCTTCTTTAGCCAAAGATCGAAGACCAATACATGTTTGTGCTAATGATTCAACCCAAAAATGATTAACAATATATTTGTGATTACTTTATAGCTTATATTTATTGAGATACAAAGTAACCCCATTTAACCATTTTTCTTAGTGAATCAAATTTTCTTTTCTATTTGGTTACATATTTTATTACTAATGCTTACATTTTAACTTTATCGTATCCTTATGTCTGTAGTGTTGTCATTATTAGGAATCAATGAGTTATAAGACCTTAGGCTCTCTCGTGTTCAACTTGAGAAAGGATGGGTAGAGTTCCTTATTGGTTCTGTTTGCAAGGTGTTATAATTGTTTGTGAGATTTTGTCTTTACTTTAGTGATTAGGAAGTGGTGAAGTTTTTCGGGCACTGTCTTAAGAGTGGATGTATGGAAAGTCTAACCACCATAAGACCTCGATTTGTAAAGTTTTTCTAAAATCTCTCTGTAATGCCTCGGCCCAGATTTATGGGTTACCTGTGTTCAACCGTGGTCAACCTGTAAAATATTTCAAGTCCAGTTTTATTTAATTAGAGTTTCACTTATTTAGCATGCGATTTCAATTTAAACCAAACTACGTGAGGGACCCGTGGGAAGCATTCCCAGAATCCTAGAATACAAAGCTACTAACGTAAAATAATAAGGATATTTAACTGTGAAACTCTATCAAAATGTGAAACCGCGCCCAACCTTCCTTAATGATGGCGAGGGAATGAGTCGGATGCCAAATGGGAAAATACAAAAATGAAATTTAGAATCTCTACATGCACATGAAACTACCTTGTGTATGTGCACATACTTATATACTTACAAATACTTTAATGCAGGAAATGATTTTTATTTTAAAAATATTACTTATTCCAATTAATTTGTAAGATATCATTGTTCTAAAACTTTCTGACAAGGCTGAAAACACTTGCTCCTTGTATACTCCTTGGTTGCCAATTTTCCACCACCCTCGCTCGTTAAAAGACATGATCCCCATAACAAGATTATTTTTAAGAGCGTTCCGATCGATTGCGCATTCATAGTGTACAACACGGAGATAGTAGTTCTCAAATTTGACTCATTCGTTTTGTGATTGAAATCTGGGAGGAGAAAGTGGAGATTGGCTTATTTGGGCTAAAGAAACCAGTCAAAGATCTTCAGAAATACCTAACAATTTTTTTGTAGTACCTGAAATGAAAAAAAATAATTATCCAAATAAACCTAATGAATAGGAGTGAAAATAACTTTAGTCTAAGAGTATCCTACACTGAATACAAAAAAGAAAACAATGTACATGCAAATAAGAGTCATATATGTGAATCCAACTTATATGTACATATTATATATAGGGATGTAAATGGATATTTGAAAATTTGTATCCCTCTGATATCCAAATTCGAATTTGCGAATATTTATCCGAAAAATAAAAATGGATTCGAATATGGATACTCTCTAAAAATATCCAAGAAAATGAATACGAATAGTACTAGTATCCGACACGGATAATCCGTATCTGATGCGGAGTATCCATTTAAATATTATTAATATCAGTATTAGTATTACTAATAAAACAATATTAAAATACCTTAATCGTTTATTCCCTAAAAAAAACAAAGACATACTCCACTCAAAACAAAAACACCCTATACTTATTATTTTATTGGGTATATTATAATATGCTATGTATTATTATTTTATTGCATATATTATCATGGATTTACATTAAAGTTACAATACAATCTATAACACACAATATACACCAATTAAATAACATATACTCCACTCAAAATAAAAATAAAAAACTAATTTATTTTCATTTCTCTTTCGTACAAGACCAGAGAAAAGAAACCCTCATTTCACTCCACAAAAAACCCCAATTCCTCCACCTCCCCCTCCACCGCATCAGCCTGTCACTGCTCATCCACCCCGCACCCCTTATCATCAACCCGTCTGCTGCATATCAACTTCGTCACTCCGCAACCCCTTCTCATGCAATAGAATGTTAGAAACAACAAGTAGATACAAAATAAAAATAAAATTAAAAATATATAATTCTATTTATATATTGTTCATATGGTTGTTCAATAGTTTCCTTAATTATAAATAAATGTAGGAGAGAAACAAAAAAGTAAAGAGGTGGTTTTGATTGTAATGAGAACTAAAGTTAACAATAGGTATATTATATAAAAAATAAAAATTTATATTTATTAAAATAAAAATATCAATATGTTTTGAAGACTAAAATGCCCATTAGGTTATCATTCTCAATAAATTTGATTTAATCTAAAAGGTGCATATTTATATCAACCGGTTTTTTTTGGATGGCTTTAAGCTTATATGGTTGTAAAGTATGATGGCTTTAAGTCGTATTATCATTATTGAATGCTACTATTATTATGGAAGCCATAATTGTATATGTTAGGAGGTAGTAATTTTGTTATATATTATTTGGATTGGATTGGATTTCATTGGATTGCATTATTTAATACTTATTTTTTGCAATGGCTAAACAATGTAAATGGATACGGATATTATCTGAATTCGAGGTATCCGAGCGGATACGGATATGGATAGTTGTCTTAACTATCTGGGCGGATATGGATATGGATACGGATAATGCATCTAGATAGTAGATACGGATATGGAAAACATGGTATCTGATCCGTATCCGTCTGTTTACCACCCCTAATTATATATTGAATGTCTCTTGAGAGTCAAATAATAACTCCAACGAGACAAAGATCAAAACATTCTTAACCCCATAAAGAATGAAAGAAAAATTCTAAATTAAGAAAGGCAATCAAATAATCTTACTAAAAAGCTTCCTAGAAGAGAAATAGTCCACAAAGGTTCAAATATAGCCAAAAATGGGGTAGGGTCGGTTTGTACTTCGAAGAGGGAGAAATAAATTTTGGGAAAATGATGAGAAAAAGAAAGGTCGATCACTTTTAGACTCGATATGTCCCTGCAACTAGATGTGTCATAGGCTGAGACCTTCACCAAGGTGATGGCATTTGTCGATGCGGTGAGAATCCTTTTATGATCAAAGGCAGAAATTGAGTGTTCAATGTAAGGAACAACTCATAAATAATACTGAGTGACAAATCTCATATGACCTACTTCTAAAATTACTTAGACAAATAGGATTCGATATATTTTAATTATGAATTGTCATTATCAGGGTATAAATTATTATTTCAAGTAATCCAACAGGAGAATATAGTAGATAGTGATAAATCGTAGCATGTTTTCAAGTTAATTTGTAAGAGAAAATAGGAAATAACATGTGTGATAGAAAAAGTGCGCAAACATGAGCGTTTGTCCAATAAAATAAAAATAAATATCAAAGACGGAAGTTTTACTTGGGAATTCTAACTTTAAAAGATATTGTTTTAAAAACGTCTTATTTTTCCATGAACAGTAAATCATCAACTAACACTTTTATCTTCCTCAAATAAAAGATTTATTGTTAAGACCTTTGTTTCACATCCTTGAGATAATTCAATTATTTGAAGGATATAAATCTTTATACCATTGCCTTTAAAATAAAAAAATATCATGGGGTAATTTTCACCCATTCATTAATACGATGGAAAACTATTTCCCATTTGTAAAGGTAGTATTATCTAATCAAAGTTGTAGCCCTAACCGCGTCATCTCCCATGATTTTATAACACACACACACACACACACACACACACACATATATATATATATATATATATATATATATATATATATATATATATCATTTTAAACTGTAACCATGAAGATACAAGTCCTAGTTATACAAGGGCAAAACTGATACCCTTTTCAATTCAGATACATTTTCTAAATTCTATAAAAGCAACTCAAAAGTTTTTACTTCTTCACTTCATAAGGTAATGCTCTATGTGTTTTATGGTATAGCTGAGACAACTTATGATAAATGTTTGAGATAAATTAAGCTTAAAGAATCGTAGATTTTTCAAAGCTTTTAAATTCTAATTATAGAGTTTGTAGTCATAAACACAACCAAGATACAAACATCATGTGCAAACAAGTCAAAATAGATTAGTCTAAGAATTTTAGCAAGGTGACCTATGATCATGTAATTAGAAAATGTATCATCAAAACAACCCGTGATCCGAAATAGGGGTGGCCATCCCGATACTCCAATATAACAGGAATCATGGATGGAATCATTCTCAGCATCACAACAAAATAAAAAGTATGCAGGACAACCACTCCATATTTCAGAAAAACGGGTTGGCAAAATTTTTTGTTTTAAAGTTAAGAAAAGAATTTAAACAACTCAATTTGAAAAGAAAGTGGAAACCCCGAAGGAATTATATTACATACTCATAAAATAAACAGTAAGGGACCGAATATGCTGTCGGTCAATAGACTTATACAAGAATATTAAACAAGTTTAGTAAACCGGATAATACATTACATTAAACAATTACAAAAGCTTAGGCCTCACGCCCGAGTAAATGACCCGATCTTAGCTAAAGTACAAAGATGGCGGATTCTATTACAATATATCCCATAATACCTGCAAAGCATCACGGCTCACCAAAAACACCGGGATAGGAAGTTAGATCAGGCGTCCTTACGGCGGAGCACCTGAGAGGATACAAGATGCATACACAATAATAAATACGAATGGGTCAGGGCCCGGTTTTATATGATCACGAGATGAATAAAAAGTATGACAGTTATGAATAAAAATCATGCTAGAAAAGATAAAAATCTACCTACACAGTTTTAAAACACGAACTAAGGGAATTAGATGATCATAAAATTGAAACTTAATTATACATAGAAATATGATTCACATATTAATTAAAAACCTCCATTATTTTTATACTGTTCCATTTCATTGCTATGTTCCTTATCAGGAACTCATAATTACAATTTTTATGCTCGTTCTAGCATTCCATTCCTTATCAGGAATATAATCATCGACAAATGCTCTTTGTGGCATTTCATTGTGCTTTTTATGGCACTTTATCATGCTCTTCACGGCATATCTCATACATCAAGTCCCACTTGATTATGAATTGTTATATTTATATACATATAACGATTCTAAGACCGCCCCTCCGAGTTTCCCCATTAGGCACGCTCCTAAATAACCATCATCTTCCAGGGACTATCAAACAAGGAAACCTGGGCACCTATCGCAACGTCGGGAAGCGATCATATGCCTGCGGGAGAGTCAAGACCACACCCGGAATCTCCTCACCAGCGCAGAAAACATAACATATCGCTCATATGGCCTAGGACTACATCCACCCTGCATTCACTAGCCAGAGGGTTTCACCTCGCGCGCAAACTTCCCTTATGATGGCATTTAGAGATGTGTGTTTAGGTAAATTATCATTTACCAAATTCATTATGAAGTAAATTAGCATTTGCCATAATCATTACCATTTCCATTTCATTTTCATTCACTATTTTACACATGTACGTTTCATTTTATTCGAAACCATAGTCATTTACTTTGTAATTACATCATATTTTATTCGGAGCCATACGAAATTCGTATCGTTATTACAACCTCAAAGAAGTGAATAAACTCTCAATTTATTCTCCTAACAATCCTTTGGGGTGTTATACTATGAACCATCAAGACTAAAATAGCTCAATTGAGCTTCTAAAGTCTCCCAAACATAACCCTACAACTCCTAGTCTCATAATAGTCAACTTAAAGAAAAGAATGCCCTAACATCAATTGGCATATCCCCGAAAAACCCCCACATAACGCATTACTAACGTAGGGTAGTTACCCCACTCATGTAGGACTCTATAACTCTAAGTTCACTTATTTCAAGAAGGTTCCTAGGTCCTAAATCTAAAGAAAATGAATTTAAATTTAGTTATAAAACTAACTCAAAAACAACAGGAAAACGAATCGATTCGCCCAAAAAGCGAATCGGTTCAGACAGGGAAACCAGGGATTCTGTAAACTGCCGAATCGATTCGGTCCAAGCAGACCTGTAAACTGACCCTTTAGCGAATCGATTAGATCTAGGGCCGAATCGATTCGCTCCTGCGAATTTTCCAAGAATGGCCTACGGGTTATAAACCCTAGTTTTTTCCCCAAAACTCAAATCTCTTCCATTTTTACACACATCCAACACCATTAATCCACCCCAAATCATCCTACATGATTATTAACTACTATAATACACAATTTCATCATCATAGACTAAGATTAGGGTTTAAACACCATAAATTCCATTTTTGATCCATAAATGCTAATACACAACTATCACACAATTTACTCATCTTAAATCATATATTAGCAAGTAGAAAACTTGCCTTGAAGTATAAATCTCATATTTTTTTGTGGTAGATGCAATCCCATGCTTCAATCTTCAATCTCTCTCATTTCTCCTCTTTTCTCTTCCTCTCTCTCTCTCTCCCTCTCTATGTTTGGTAACACAGAAATGAGAAATGAAATAAGGGGCAAGACTTAAATTCGTGGCTTAAGTCTAAAATTCCCAACTTAAATGGTTAACACGACATTAAAATGACTCCCAAATACGCAATTTAAATTAAAACCAGTCAAAAGTGCCCGGAACCTAAAAATACAATATGGCACTTATTTTGACTGTCTCGCACAATCCAAGACTAACTACGCCCTCTAAAATGGCATCCGGAAATTTTATAGTTCACTTTGAGTTCCAGTTTCATTTAAACCATAATGTCATTTAAAACACATGACACTATAAAACGTACAACATGATGATATTTACCTACACATATAGTAAATATGCAACGATCCAGTAAATATTAACTTTCAACTCATTCAATTAATATTTACACTGATTCCAACATTTTATATAATTACCTTATGCGGTAAATTAATATAAAATTAGCCTCCTAAAAGCAAGGGTTGTTACATAGTACCCCCTTATGAGGGAATTTTTCCCTCAAAATTCGGGTGTACCCTAATCGCATAAAGGGTATACTATCCTAAACTATCATTGTACCGACCTTAACCAACACCTCGTTATTAGGGTGTCCCAATTGGATTCGGACTAAGGTCGTCACTACCGATCTTAGTCTATATTCTTTGTGCTCTAACATAGCACCAAATTACTCACTACTGCTAACTTCCTACGGCGGAAGACGATGCCCACATGACTCGGTGCAATTTGCCTTGCCTTCTGAATCATGTAACATCCCACCTCGTGGATACCTACACCAGCGCTAAATATCTTAATCCCAACACTACTCAACTTCTCTTCGCATAGGCGTATACCTTCCAAGCATATGACTCAATAATACCACTCATTAAAGAAATGTTCAGGACCCACTCCAAGTCCAGTGAACATTTTGTCCTGCTGGTTCCATTCAACGAGTATGCGAATTATTCAGCCACTACACAAGTCCACTCATAGTGCCATAGCTTAGAAAGTGATCCATAAGGCCACTCAAAAAGCCCAATTATTGTACGAAAATTTCCATTCCATTCCTTTACCCTAAGGCGCACATTCAAGGTATGCCTCTCGGCATAAGGTTAACTTCCTCCATTCATCCATCCACTTTAAGGTGGTAACATATACTCCATTTCCATACGGTTCCCATTTATTCAGGGAAACTTTACCGAACCTTCGACATGAATATCAAATCTCGGTCCCCCACCAGATGGGCACTTCATACGATTCTACCATTCTCCATAAAAAGCGGGGAGTACTCTTCTACATATAGTCCGCCCATAATGGTCGAAAAAGGAACGATTTGGTCAGGCGATCAATAATTTTCTCAAATAGGACCATGACTAGTTCGGTGCTAGCAATTCAATGCAGACGTCTATGAATATACCCTTCTTCATTCCACTACCACTCTTCCTCACACGAGTAGGTGAAATTGTCAGTCATAGACATGAATGCTCTTGCTACAAAGTTTTCCGAGTTATACCTATTCTACTTAGCTTTCCATGCCTTCACAAATATCTTGCGATGAGTGTTCTACTTGACGCATCTACTACCCCAATCGCAATCCCTTAGCGAATGAGAATATACATCCCATAGTCATTTATGATCTCCAAGCACCAAATATAATCCTCCCACCACATATTGCAACAACTTGTTGCTCGCGAGAAAGACCAAACTTCGTGCCCAGGAAGTAGTGCCTCCATCTCTTTAAGGCGATCACTACCACAATGAATTTTATTTTAATCATGGGATAATACTTCCCACAATTTTAAGCTTGTGAGACGCATAAACTATGGGTCCATGCTCCAGTATTATTACTCCCCATCCTAGCAGAGACTTATTCATCAAATACACCCTCGAGCTTACTAACATGGGCTCCGGAGTGAAAGTCAACTCATCCTTTTAACTCCCCGAAAGCTAGGTTACCAACGTAACACTCTAACTAAGAGAGGTCTCGTCTCCTTTGGCCTAACTTTTTGAATCACTCGGGATTCCATACTTCTCGTTTCTAGGGACCCACTCCCCCTTAGAGTTAACCCACAACCTATTCGTGGTCAACTCCCTAGCCTTCCTAAATCAACTTCACATGCCCTAAAGGCCTCACATCCTAAAAATCCTAAGGTCGATCTATATATATCCTATCTAAGTCGCATACGTATGATACTAAGTATATCCCTAGTGCCCAAGACCTTTCTCAACTTCTGACATTCGCTCGATTTCATGCGAGGGATGTCTCACCGAAGCGAAATCCAGACAAGGACCCTCCCGTTACACTACTACCTTACATCGTCGGTCATCAAGATATAACGATCTAAGACACATGATTGGGATCAGAAAAATTCTAACTCTCAACCCTATTAATAAGATTCTACTTCTATTTCTTACCATACAAATAATTGAGGATTTCAACTATTCGGACATTTACTTTAAGTAAAGTCTCACAAATATTTACCCCACTATATACACATGGCCTTCTTAATAAGGCATAACCAGAAGTCCCAAATCGACTTCATATCTCAGTCTCCCTCACATCGCTCAGAGGAGAGAACTATATTTAGTGCTTCTATCTCGCTCTATAGTAGCCCTTAATCACTCAGTTACGTGATTCTCGGCTTAAACTTTCAACCCCAATTCTAACAACAAAATGAAATAAAATAAAAGAACAAATAATACAATCTCTCCACTCCCAACGTCGTTGAGATTCACACGTGGAGCGTCCCGCAAAAGCGGAATCCAAACAATGAACCCCTCCAATGCATTACTACTCAACCTTGTTGGCCGTGGAGATAAGGCATAACAATTACATACAATTTAAACAAACAACCAAACACTCAAACAAGATAACACAACAAGTACTAAAATCTCTTAATTACCTCAAACCACATCTATAAAATCTCAACATGTATCCAGGAGAGATATTATAGACCAACTAGTTCCATTCGGAAAATTGAAGTACGATAGCCTCGCAATTTATTCTCTTGATATCACCCTAATCAAACCAATATATCTTTACTCGTATAATACACATAATACAAGTAGCACATACAACACATATACATTCAAAATATCATCACTCGCCTCATAACGAGTGGGAAAAATATAAAACTTCCCTACCGAGGAAGTCATATATTTACCCTTACTATAATAGCGTCGATACTACCCCAATCTCGATATGTGCACCTGAATCTATAGTAAATACAATACTACTAAATGTTATCCTAAGGAATGCACCACCCACTAATAAGGTGGAATTCCCGCCAACATTCTTGCCAATCACTCCGGGTCAATACTAATGGTTCTCAGACACCGTATTCGAGTCTTATCTGAACCAATGTTAATTCCATCAATGCCCCAAACAGTCACCTTATCCTTGCAATTGTTCTCCAAACAACAGAATCAAGATGAGTGGTTCTATATTCCACATCATAGCCACTGTTCCATCCCTTGCTGCCAATAATTGCCCACGTGACCCCTTTCACTTTCTCAACAAAAGGGAACACTCTACCGGCCTCCCCTTCCTTAGTTCAATGAAACCTCCTCGGGAGGATATCAGCCAATGGGGTTTCATGAACACTGTTCCTTCAGAAGTGTTAACGACACGTATTCTGGAGCCTATCATTCCCCTGAAGGGCCATATCTTCCTTATACCTACCTTATTATGGTCTAAAGCCTCCCTAATGGTACAACTCTTTATTTATAGTCAGCCTCAGACCGAACCTCGTGTGAACGTTTGAGAATTCACCTACTCCTCAGTCCAATTATCCCAGAGAAACTTACTGTTGAAAGTATCCACCGAGTTTCTTCATGGACCAAAACTTCCCGCACCCACAAATAAGGTGACTGCATTCCCACCATCTCAACACTACTCTATGGTTAAAGGATTTTCCTCCATCCTTTTCCTTTGGGCACTTATATACCCTCTTCTAGGCCAAAGCTCTTGGGTCTCATGCTTCTACCGAATGAGGATGCATTTCCTCCATCTTACTTCAACGTGTGGCCCTCGTCAGGGGTTCTTCCCCACAACAAGATAACATCGCTTGAAATCTCAAGCTTAGTACCACCCTCTACTTCTAGCGGTACTTGGAAAACTAGATCTACCGTAATTAGTAGTCGTAGTAGAAAAATATGAAAATGCTACAAAAGGGGAGCAACCTCCAAAGAGGTCCTCACCCTCGACCACAACTTACAGTTCCTAGTAATCCCATCTCACAACGCCTTCACAACGACCTTCCCTGGCACCCTTCTTCAATCGACCTACGAATCTCACACGAATGTGCAAAAGATTCTATGGGTTCTACCTCATGTCCGAAGAACGAAATCTCACAAGAGAAATCAACGATCTTAATCCCAAGGCTCTATGTCAAATCAAAAGCAACGCTGAAAACGTAAGGCATTCACACATGCTCCTAATGACTCTAGAACCTGATGCTCTGATACCATCTGTGATAACCCGTGATCTGAATAGGGGGTGGCCAGCCCGATACTCCAATATAACAGGAATCATTGATGGAATCGTTCTCATCATCACAACAAAATAAAAAGTATGCAGGATAACCACTCCATATTTCAGAAAAACGGGTTGCCAAAAATTTTGGTTTTTAAAGTTAAGAAAAGAATTTAAACAACTCAATTTGAAAAGAAAGTGGAAACCCCGAAGGAATTATATTACATACTAATAAAATAAACAGTAAGGGACTGAATATGTTGTCGGTTAACAGACTTATACAAGAATATTAAATAAGATCAGTAAATCAGATAATGCATTACACTAAACAATTACAAAAGCTTGGGCCTCACACCCGAGTAAATGACCCGACCTTAGCTAAATTAAAAAGATGGCGACGTCTATTGCAATATATCCTGTAATACCCACAAAGCATCACGGCTCACCAAAAACACCGGGATAGGATGTCAAATCAGGCGTCCTTGCGGCGGAGCACCTGAGAGGATATAAGATGCATACACAACAAGAAATATGAACGGGTCAGGGCCCGATTTTATATGATCACCAGATGAATAAAAAGTATGACAGTTATGAATAAAAATCATGCTAGAAAAGATAAAATTCTACCTACACAGTTTTAAAACACGAACTAAGGGAATTAGATGATCGTAAAATTTAAACTTAATTATACATAGAAATACGATTCACATATTAATTAAAAACCTCCATAATTTTTATATTGTTCCATTTCATTGTAATGTTCCTTATCAGGAACTCGTAATTACAATTTTTATGCTCTTTCTAGCATTCCATTCCTTATCAGGAATATAATCATCAACAAATGCTCTTTGTAGCATTTCATTGTGCTCTTTATGGCACTTCATCATGCTCTTTATGGAAAATCTCATACATCAAGTCCCAGTTGATTATGAATTGTTATATTTATATACATATAACAATTTTAAAACTGCCCCTTTGAGTTTCCCCACTGGGCGCGCTCCTAAATAACCATCATCTTCCAGGTCCTATCAAACAAGGAAACCTGGGCACCTATCGCAATGTTGGGAAGCGGCCATATGCCTGCGGGAGAGTCAAGACCACACCTGGAATCTCCTCACCAGTGCAAATAGCATGACGTATCGCTCATATGGCCTAGGACTATATCCACCCTGCATTCACTAGACAGGGGGCTTCACCTTGCGCGTGAAATTACCTTATGATGGCATTTAGAGAGGTGTGTTTAAGTAAATTAACATTTACCAAATTCATTATGAAGTAAATTAGCATTTACCATAATCATTACCATTTCCATTTCATTTTCATTCACCATTTTACACATGTACGTTTCATTTTATTCGAAACCATAGTCATTTACTTTGTAATTACATCATATTTTATCCGGATCCAAACGAAATTCGTATCGTTATTACAACCTCAAAGAAGTGAATAAACTCTCAATTTATTCTCCCAACAATCCTTTGGGGTGTTATACTATGAACCATCAAGACTAACATAGCTCAATTGAGCTTATAAAGTCTCCCAAACATAACCCTACAATTACTAGTCTCATAATAATCAACTTAAAGAAAAGAATGCCCTAACATCAATTGGCATATCCCCGGAAAACCCCCACATAATGCATTTTTAACATAGGGTAGTTACCCCACTCATGTAGGACTCTAGAACTCTAAGTTTACTTCATTCAAGAAGGTTCCTAGGTCCTAAACCTAAAGAAAATGAATTTAAATTGAGTTATAAAACTAACTCAAAAAACGAATCGGTTCGCCCAAGGGCCGAATCGATTCTCCCTAGCGAATCGATTTGCCCAAAAAGTGAATCGGTTTGGACAGGGAAACCTGGGATTCTGTAAACTGCTAATCGATTCGGCTTGGCCGAATCGATTCGGTCCAAGCAGACCTGTAAACTGACCCTTTAGCGAATTGATTCGCCCTAGGGCCGAATCGATTCGCCCCTGCGAATTTGCGAAGAATGGCCTACGGGTTATAAACCCTAGTTTTTCCCCAAAACTCAAATCTCTTCCATTTTTACACACATCCAACATCATTAATCCACTCCAAATCATCCTACATGATTATTTACCACTATAATCCACAATTTCATCATCATAGACTAAGATTAGGGTTCAAACACCATAAATTCCATTTTTTATCCATAAATGCTAATACACAACTATCACACAATTTACCCATCTTAAATCATATATTAGCAAGTAGAAAACTTACCTTGAAGTATAAATCTCATATTTCTTTATGGTAGATGCAATCCCAAGCTTCAATCTTCAATCTCTCTCATTTCTCCTCTTTTCTCTTCCTCTCTCTCTCTCTATGTTTGGTAACACACAAATGAGAAATGAAATAAGGGGCAAAACTTAAAATCGTGGCTTAAGTCTAAAATTCCCAACTTAAATGGTTAACACCACATTAATATGACTCCCAAATACGCAATTTAAATTAAAACCAGTCAAAAGTTTTCGGAACCTAAAAATATAATATGGCACTTATTTTGACTGTCTCGCACATTCCGGGACTAACTACGCCCTCTAAAATGGCATCGGGAAATTTTATAGTTCACTTTGAGTTCTGGTTTCATTTAAACCATAATGTCATTTAAAACAGATGACATTATACGATGTACAACATGATGATATTTACCTACACATATAGTAAATATGCAACGATCCAGTAAATATTAGCTTTCAACTCATTTGATTAATATTTACTCTGATTCCAACATTTTATATAATTACCTTATGCGGTAAATTAATATAAAATTAGCCTCCTAAAAGCGAGGGTTGTTACACAAAATGGTAAAATGAGCTAAGGAACAAGTTAATTGTTCCAAGAAGTCCTAAGTTCACTATGAAAGCTTAGAACAAGTAGAAATCGAGGATATCAACAACTGATCCGGTCTAGTTTCTATATCAACAGAATTCAAATAATCCTTCCTGAACTAAATTTATCTGATATGAGGTGGATTGGGAGTTGATTAGATCTTAGGCACATTTGCAATTATTTTGCCCCGTTTCTTATGAATATGCCTATGATCTTCATGTTTCTTTCCCGTGGTGTTATTCCTAGAAAATCTATTATTCTTCCTAGCATCATGAAAGTACAAGTTTGATTTAAGCAGATAAAAAAATTCTATCAAATTTCCTTTCCTATTATAATAACCGCATTCATAAACTTTAGGATGAGGCATATGAGGAGGCTTCTTACGAGAAACTCTATAAAAATATTTAGCCTTTTTTAACACAAAACAAAAATCTTTATGATGAACCTATTGTTGCAATAAGAACAAACAAACTTCTTTTTGGTCCTCTTGAAATTAAGCATGTGATTTTTGTTATTTAACTTGGAGTTTACAAAACCTTTATTATTATGAAAATGATTGACACCATTTTTTTTTAGCTTGAAATGTTAGTTCTCTTTCATCGTTTGTTGTCTTATATTGAGAAGAAGATTTCAAAAAGACATTATTCTTTTCAGAAGTTGAAACATCAAAAATGTTAAAATCTAAACCTCTTTTATAATTTCCCCCACCCCATATCACCAACAACTGGTTGCAATACCCCTCGTTTTTATGACTTTTAAATTTGGGGATTTATTAAAATTAATTAGAGATATTAATTTAATATTAATCCAAAAATTATTTAAATATTTACTAGCATGATGAGAGTCAGTAATTATTGGAATTTTATTGTAAATTACTTTATGGGTAAAGTAAGATGTGTAATTGAATTTAGTAAAATTATCATGAGAATATAATTTGATAATTTTGGAAATTTTATCGGGACGCGCCTGTGTCATATCGGCATTAAATTCGCATTATTAAAAGTGAATAAATTATAAGTCACCCGTATAGTCATTTTGAGTTCGTCAATGTGTCCGTAAGAGTCGATATAGTCAAAATAATGTACCTGGGGATGTAGTTTGGGGATCGGAGGGTTTTTAGGCCTAATGAGCATCCCGGGAGGGCGTTTTAGACATTTTGTATTTTTGGGCATGGAAACCCACGAATTTTCTAAGGTTATATCAGATGTTAGGGGTTGTCTTCTAGGGTTAGCATAACCAAAAACCAAGAACAACCATTGGAGAGGAAAAGGAGAAGCTTTCCAACGAGTTCTAGGCCAAGAACTCCACCGTTTGCACCGTCGTCGTCACCAAATTGTAGATCGCACCACGAGGAACACAATCACACCAATTTCTTCCACAAATCAGAAACAAATATTTATAGGCAAGTATCTATCTTGCTTTATTTTAGTTAATGCTTCAATTATATTCGCCTAAGGTTGATTAGAACTAGCAATTATGAAAGAACGCATATATTGGAGACTAGAATTTGCATGTTGTAGAGGTAGAAATCAAATTCTGGAAATCAAATTCACATGTAGAGGATAAACTACGAATTTTCTTTGAGTTAGGAGTAGAAATTTGGAAAAAGAATTGGAATAATTAAGATAAAGAAGAAAACTCGATGAAAACATGCAAATTCTTGAGGTTGATATAGTTTTTGCCCTTTTGATTTTATATACTCGATGAAAACTCACATTTTGTATGTAGAAAATTATTTATTTGGGTGTATAACACTTGTAGAATCATTTCTTGGGAGTTTGGGAGTGGAACATGATTATTTGGATGAGTTTGGGATAGGATTCCCGTAACTGAATTTTCTGCAGTTTCGTCATAACTGCTTGATCGATCGATGATCGATTGATCGACCCCTTTCCATCGATCGATCGACCCCTCCTGGAAAATTCATATTCCTCCTTTAAATAGTTATTTCGATTAATATGAGTAGTAACCTTTGGACCATATTAATAGAGAATTTTGGGACATAAAGAGGATCAGTAGTACTTAGTAAAAAGGGGGATTTTAAAGAATGGCTAATTTAAAGTTAACGAGGAGTAACTTATTCAAAGGAAATTATTGAAACTTGTAATTAAAGGAGTAAAACCCGTAAGAAAGCTATGTTAGAAAATAAGAGAGTACCTACTGAATTTATAAATTGGGGAATAGAATATTACGAGTGAAATCAGGAATGTATGGAATAACGTATAATTAAAAATAAAAGAGACGAGTCGTTATACGGGATAATCTAGCAACATGTACTAAGAACGAATATCATAAGTATGGGTCGTGGGCATACCAAATTTAGAAATGGGAATGGTAGTATACATATGTATGACTGTGTTTGTGTACATACTATATACGTGTAAAAATCATGCCCGCGCTACTTGCTATCACTGAGGTTATCGCGTCGGGACAGTCTTATCTCGATGGGACCTTTATGGGGGATATTGACTTTTACCCTAGAACATAGGAATCCTTGGTACAGGCTATCTGATCGATAGTCAGACGGTCCTAAGAGACGTGAGGGTATGTGCTGACCTCTAAGTGACTTGGAACTATGTTTCGCCTCAATTTGTATGTGTTTTGTGTTAATAAAGTTCGAGAGTGATTCCGAACCAGTATTTCCCTTAGTAGGAGTGACGGGGACTTGATAGCAGAGTATGCCAGCACCATAAATTCTATGTGGGGTGCCATTACTATATACATATTATATGAGTGATTAATATATATAGAGTTGAAATTGGGAACTTTCTACTGTGACTAAAAGTAGTTAAGTAATGAATAAATATTCTGAATTTATAAGTGTTTGCAATGCCTGAGACAATACTAAAAGACTTTATAATAAAATGAGATTTATGTGAAAACTTTTCTTTCAGAAAATTAATTATCTTAGGCCTAGTAATTGTCGGCATGAAACCTTATGAGAAATTTCAGTTAAGCTAAACTTGTGTGGATTAATAGTGCGGTATGTGAGCACATTACAAGAGAGGTGAGAAATTTCTCAAGAGAGTGTCGCATACTAATATGATTGTTGCATTAGCAGGTAAGCATTTTAAATACTTGTTAAACTAAATTTTTAAACTGTTTTACAATCGGGCTCTGACCTGTTTCCTGTTATCTCTTCTCTCTTGTACATATATATATATACTACATGTGCCCAGCCACAGGGGCGTCATGCTTAGGATTCTTTGGAAGGAACGTGTTGCAGCTTAGGTGCGAGTTGCAGGTCTTTTGCTTAGACGACCTCATTATTGACTCGACTCTTAGTTATGTTTTATCCAGTTGGGCATGTGTCGCCCTTTTTCCTTATTCAGTGGGTTTTGTCACAGATTGTGATTCATTTACTTTTAGTATTTTTACTTTGGGATTTGTTACTGACAGTATGTTTTTCCTTCGTGGTTTTAAAGTTATAATTAGTTAATTGAATGCTTAAATTGATTGGATGATCTTTTCCAATTTAGTTATTTGTGTGACTCTTAAACTGTGAATTATGAAAGATTTTTATTATTGGACTTAAATTAAAAATATAAATAATGGTTTAAATGGTTTTGACACCCAGCTTAATTATTTAGGGTGTTTAAATTGAAAAGTTTAATTTGCGACAGTGATGCTAATAATGAACCAACCGTTAACCTTGGTTATAATTTAATAAAGGACCGATCACCCGGTATTTAATTTGGCGGGGTGTCACAGTTGGTATCAGAGCATCAGGTTCTAGTGTCCTTTAGAATCTGTACAGCTTATTTCGCTTTCAGCTTAGCGTCCTTGACATAGAGCCTTATTTTTAGGATTGTTGTATTCTTGCATTTACACTTATTTCTTCAGCTATTCGAAATTTGTTAATAACTTTAGACTAATAAAGTTTCGTCTCATTTCAGATGCCTTCGAGAGGCGCACCCAAGGATAGACGTGCCCAAGCCGAGTAGCCAGCAGCTTCATCTCAGGGAATGATGAACGCAATCGAGGTAGCCGCTATCGTTGCTCAGGCGGTGAATGCATCATTAACGGTAGTGCAGCAGGATCCACCCCATGTTCAGGCAGTGGCGCCAATACCAACACAGCTTCCATCTTCATGCGAGCAGGTTAGGGATGCCTTCCAGAAGGCGCATCCACCAGAGTTCGCGGGTAGTTCGGATATCATTGTAGCCAGCCAATGGAAGAAAGATATCCAGAGTCATCTGCGCATGTACGAGTTCACAGATGTGCAAAAATAGTTGTTGGCTTCCTTCAAGTTAGTATGGGCCGCTTTGTAGTGGGGGGAATCCACCACCACCTTGGAGGAGAGTGACGTTATCACTATTCAGTCATTCTGGGCGCGATTTGACCACAAATATTTTCCATCCGCCGTGCAGACTGAGATGAGGCGGAAGTTACTAAATCTGAAACAGGAGAATATGACTGTTGCCGAGTATGAGGAGGAGTTAACTAGACTTCTCACTATAGTGCCAGATGAGGCACCCACTGAGGGGAAGAATATACTATTATTTGTGGACAGATTGGCCTGAAGGATCCGTTAGCACCTCATAGGAAATTCGTCACTGAGTACCTACACGGATGTACTTAACGCTGCATTGTTACACTGCCAGGACCATCGCTTCCATATGCAGGGAAGTAAACGAGCAAGAGAGTCCAGCCAGCAGGGCAGGACAGGGGGTAGTAATACTGGTGGAGCACCGGCATCTCAGGGGAAGGCTCGTCATAATGAGCAGAGTTCCCATCAGGGGGACCCTGCCAAGCGATTTCTATCAGGTGACTCTAGACAGGGATTTAGGGGATTTAGGCAGGGTCAGTCTAATCAGCAGGGCCAGTAGGGCCAACACTGTCAGCAGCAGGGGCAGCAGCAGGGCCAACAGCATTTCCAAAAGGACCAATGCCGGGGTGGTAACAGCCAACAGGGCCGGGTCAGTAGGGATAGAGGGGAGGAAATTTCAGGGGCCAATGTTTCGGCTGCGGCAAGAATGGCCATAGGCGCCAGGATTGTCTAGAGGGAGATATGACCCCACAGCAGCAGGGTGCTCGTAATGAGCCACAAAGGCCACTTTTTCCAACCTCCCTCCCAGCACCAGCTCAGGTACTAGCCCTACCAGCCATCACTCTAGCTCATGTACAGTAAGGGCAGTTGTAGTACGGACGTGTCTGTAACATCCACCAGGCAGCAGCTCCTCAGGAACCACCCGCGATTAAGGGTATGTTTCTTATCCATGGCACTATGGGTCGAGTTTTATTTGATACTAGGGAGACACACTGTTTTATATCTACTCATTTTGCAAAGGCTTTAGGATTATTAGCCACAGCAGAGAGCATTATGACATGCGTAGACTCACCACTAGGGAATGGGTCACTTATTTTTTTTATATGTCGGGACGTGGGAGTAGAGATTGGTAGCTTAATTTTACCAGCAGAGATGTTAGTCTTAGAGATGCATGAGCACAATGTTATTAATGGCATGGATTGGCTCGCAACATACAAAGCCATGATAGATTGTTACGGCGGGAGTATTATCTTTGCCATTCCGAGACAGAGGATGTTTTTAGTTACGATGCCTCGCCCAGAGGGAGGCTCTTCCGCTCATTTGTATTACATAGAGGAGGATACCTATAAGGAGGTCGTGATTCCCTTAGACTCGATCCCAGTTATTTGTGAGTATTCTGATGTATTTTAGGAGATACGAGGCCTATCCCCCCAGTCGAGAGATAGATTTTTTCATAGACTTATTACGGGATACTCGACCGATAGCACGCGCTCTATACCGTATGGCTCCAGTGGAAGTGAGGGAGTTACGAGTGAAGAACCTTATACTCTTGACTCACTTGAGTCTACATTGTATAAGTGTTCATCTAGTTTGGAAATTGTGACAAAATTAAGTCTAACCTAGAATCCAAAGAACCCCAGAGTTTGTACTACTATTTCATCTTTGATTGAAGTGATCTAGACCTCATTACCAACACTCACACACAGTAGAATGGATCATATACATCTCATATTGCATATTAATGTGTGTACATATGTTGAGTGTGTTTAAATCCCTAATATTGGTTTTTAAATATTTTTTTGGGGATTTTAGAAACTTTTTAAAATAAGGTTTTATTAATTAAATCTTGGTTTTAAAAGTTTGAGGGGCCAATTTGCTATTTCATATTGTTGGATTAATTGACCTAAAGTTGCTTTGGGTAGAATCCCAAAGCGGCAGAGACTTCAGGGTGTGATTTTAATTTCTTTCAGACACGCGTTTTATCTTTATTCATTAGCCAACATTTGTTGCTTTCTGATTGGTGGAAAGTGTGTTTCTTTATAGAGTGTAAACCCGCGCCTGTTTTCAACCCTTAGATCATTTTTATCAACGATCTGCATGCCCTCTTCATAATCCCTGTGAACCCCATTTGGACCAATCAGGAGAATTTTAATCACCGCATATCGTGAACCCTAGGATTAAAGTCAATCCATCTTGACTCAATCTAAACCCTTGATTTTAGTTCTCATTCTCGAATCTTCTCAGCCTCCTATAAAAGGACCCTTCATCTCAGCCTTAGAAGACTTTTGCCATTTCGTCCTTTGAGAGAAAAAAAGAGAGTAGAGAGAGAAGAGAGAAAATAGAGAGATAAAGAGAAACCAGAAGAGAGAGAAAGAGTTAGAAAACCTAACCCTAACCCTAAATCGTCTAAATAGTTCAAACCAAAAATAAACCTTCAAACCCATGTATTTTTCCCAAACACAACCTTGAGTGTTTGAGTGTTTGAGAGGTGATTTGAAAGTTGGTTTATTGCTGTAACCTCTTCACTCTTTAGATCTTGTTTCCAACTTAATCATTTCCTTAGATCTATTTTTCTGGTATATAGAAATTTCAGATCTGAGTTCTTCATGATATATTACACTTAGTTTTCATTTTTTATTTCCCAGCTTGAGAAATATATTGTTGATTTGCTTTCTATAAATGCTCTTAACTTTGAAATCAACAATAATGTTTTATGTTTCTAGTTCTCTTGAAACAAGACCTTTGACCTAGTTTGGAATCGCACTTGGTGATTTTCAATCTCAAAAATCTTTTCAAAACAGAGATTGATTAAGATCTTGATACGTCTTCTGAGCAAGATAGCCGTGGATTCTGGGATTGTTTTGAAGGTCAAAAAGGTTAAGTGTTGTGAGAAGAGAGAAAAAGAAAAATCACAGCATATAGTCTTATATTTAATTTGTTAGGACTGTTTGTACATGATAAGTGTGTGTGTCCATGCATGTGTTAAAGAGCACCTCCACAAACACTTTCACCCTACCACACGAAAAGTGTTGGTAATAAGATCTTGAGAAAAAGAGTCGACGTAAAGAGATTGAACAAATTTGGAGTTAACAAACTGAGAGGACAACATCAACAATCAGAACGGTAGAGAAGTTATATGGACACCAGAGGGTACATTCCAAAACTTATATAGGTCTGAGTTGTTTGCATGTTTGTTATATAGTTTGTAACTGTTAAAAAAATTTTATAGTGGAATTTTTGTTTTACTCCGTAGAGGGAGTCGTGGATGTTTCCTCAGTTGGGTGAGGTTTTACCACGTAAAAATCTTGTTCTTAATCTACCTACATCTTCTCATCTCATTCTTGGTTGTGCTGGGTTTAAAGTTTGTTTAAACTGTTTTATAAACCTGTTGATCAAATCTTGAATAGATCTCGTACATACTTTTATAAAACACATCTTGTGTTCAATTAGTTTTGTTTTTTAAGAAAAGAGTTTCTTCAAAAAACTGTTCGAAGTTACTTAAATAGTTTAATTTTATTAAACGGCTTTAGTAACAGAATTTCAATTCGTATCAGAGATTTGTAAACTTCTTTTAAAGAGATCCTGTGTTTCTAAAATTGTTTTCTGAAAATCAAATATGGACGAGAAAAATGAAAGATTTGGTAACTTGACCAAACCTTCTATCTTTGATGGAATCAATTTTGCTTACTGGAAAGTATGGATGATTGCTTTCATTCAAGGAACTCTGGGAGATGATGTCTGGGACATTGTTCAAAATGGTTACATTTTTCCCACAAAACCAGCCACTGAAGGAAGTAATGAGAGGGTTAAGAAAGTATTAAGTGAGTTCACACAAGAAGAGAAACAAGTTTCTCGCAATAATAGCAAAGGAAAGAATGCCATATTTATGTCTATAAATGAACATGAGTTCAAAAGAATCTCATCCTTACCACTTCTAAGGAAGCTTGGGACACTTTGGTTACTGCTCATGAAGGTGACACTAGAGTTAAGGCTGCTAAAACTCAAATGCTCATTCAACAGTATAACTCTTTAATAATGTCTGAGACTGAGTCATTTGATGACTTCTATATGAACCTGACTGATATTGTGACAAAACTGCATGCTAATGGAATAACATATGATAGACAAGAAATTGTATCTAAAATTCTAAGATCATTACCACAGAAATTTGCCAACAAAAGATATGTTATTGAGGAAATGTGTGATATCAATCTCACTCCTGAATTACTTAGTAGTAAATTAAGAACTGTGGAAATGGAACTAGAATTTAAGAAGAAATTGACCCAGTCACATAGGAAACAGACTAGTTCCAATCTAAGCTTCTCTTCAAAATTGATTAAGCCTGAGTTTAATACTTCCAATGATGACTCTGATGAGGAATGCAATATAGAGAGTTTGGACAATCATATTGCCTTGATGTCAAAACAATTTAAGAAAAGCATTAAATTTAGAAACAAAATGGCAAATAAACAAGGAAAGTCCAATTATCCAACTCCCTTTAATCACAACCTCATGATAAAAGCCATGACAAAAATCACAAGGACTCTCACACTAGACCTAACAGAGACCTTAAGAAGACTGAATGCTATAGATGTGGTAAACTAGGACACATTGCACAAGACTGTAGAGTTAACTTGAACACTCAAAACAAACACACTAGAGCCAACATTTGCAAGACATGGGATGATTCAAGTGAATCTGAAAATGAGGAACCTGAGTCATCTGATGTTTTTGACCCGTGCATGTCTTTCTTTGACAAGATTATCTATAATGATGATATGCTTTTGTTTGTTAGTGAGGATGAATCTAGTAATTCTACTTCTGATGTTTCGAATATTGTTGTTACTGGTTTAGATGATTTGATTACTGAGAATATTGCTATCTGTTCTTCGGGGTGTGTCAGTCAAAGGGAAAGCGATAATGATGATGTCAATGGGTGTGTGAGTCCAAAGAATGAAGTCCTAGGGGTCACTTCACACACTACACTTAGTGACTCGGACAATGAAGACCTCCCAGATATTCACACACTCTATGCTAAAACTCTCAAGAAAAGCACTAGACTAGAAAAGATTGTGAAAGATCTCACTAAGAATTTAGAAGATCTAAGCCTAATGGTTAAACTGAATACTAAAGAGTATACTACCCAATGTCTGACTCATGAAAGTGAAATCAAAATGTTTGATCAAAAACTCAGAAATTTGACTGAAACAAATGAAACTCTGGAGAAAAAATACAAAGGGACATTGTTAAAATTAGAACAAACTAAAGAAAAGACAGCAACTGTTTTCAAAAAATTTACAAAATTCGAAAATATCTCAAACTATTTTGATGAATTTGTTGCTGAATCAAAAACCAATTCTGATGATCGAACTGGAAAAGGATTCTTCCCCAATTTGAAGACACAAACAAAACCTTTCGAAACTATCAAGTTTGTGTCAGGAGGTAAAAGACCTATTGAAACTTGCCCAGACTTTCATTCTTTAAAAATTGAGTTTGATTCAAAACACCAAAATTTTAACATTGGGGAATCAAGTTTCTCTAAACATGAAAGTTCACCTAAGGCTAAATACGTCTGCCCCTCTATTAGGAAGAGTGAGTCTGCATTCAAGACTATCACACCTAGGAATAGAGTTCAACCTCAAAACTTCTCAAAACCTTTGTTTAGGGGCTTTCCTAAGGAGACTCCAACCTTGAGCAATCTTTATTGCTCTTACTGTGATATATACGGTCACTCTTTTGGTAGTTGCTATGCTTGGAGACTAGTTAAATATGTTTATTATCCTCCTACCTATCAGAACTTTAACTATTCTAGGAGGAGCCGCAACAATTATATACTTCCTAGACAACCAGATAAAAACTCTAATTATAGGAAGAGAAAGACCAAACCTAAAAGAACACTTCCTAGAAGGATTCCTAAGTACTTTCCTAAACCAAATGCTCATGTTTTTCATAAAACTCAAAATCATGCGCAAAACATTTTTCAACAAAAATCGAATGCTCGCAGATTTTATCAGTTGAGAGCTAATAAGCGCAAAATGAAAACTAGAGAAATTTGGGTTAGAAAAGAATATCTATTACCTCAGATGAAGTGTAATATAGTTATTACTGCCTTAAAAGCTGAGCACACATCATTTGGTTGGTATTTAGACTCTGTATGTTCTAAGCACATGACTGGGGATGATACTAAACTTTTGAACAAAACCAGCTTTGCTGGTGGAAAAGTTATTTTTGGTGATGGAGTATCATCTCAAATCATAGGCAAAGGAACTCTCCAAGAAGATGGACTTCCTGTTCTTGAAAATGTCCTTCTAGTTAAAGGTCTTAAGGCCAATCTAGTTAGTATCTCTCAATTTTGTGACTCGGATCATACTGTTACCTTTTCAAAGAACAATTGAAAAATTTTAAATGAAAAAGGTGAATGCATAATTACAGGATTCAGGACTCCTGACAATTGTTATACTGTCATGAACAATTCTGAAATCTGTAATGTTGCCAGAATGGATGACAACGAGATATGGCATAACAGAATGGGTCATATAAATTACGATAGCCTTAGTAGACAGACCTCTCAAGAAATAGTTAGAGGAGTTCCTAAAATCAAACCCATTCCTAACATTGTCTGTGGTTCCTGTCAGGAAGGTAAAATTGTTAAGGCACCTCATAAGAAAGTTAATGATGTTCTTACCTCTAATCCCTTGGAGCTCATCCATATGGACCTAATGGGTCCCTCCCAAACTGTTAGTCTCTGTGGACACAGTTATATTCTAGTTATGGTTGATGACTTCACCAGATTTACTTGGGTAGCTTTTTTAAAACAAAAGTCTGACACTTTTCAAACTTTCTTAAAAATACTTCTTCGAATAGAAAATGAAAAGGACACTCAAGTAAATAGAATCCGTAGTGATAGAGGTGGAGAATTCAAAGACACTGGTATAATAGAGTATTGTGACTATAATGGTTACAAACATGAGTTTAGTGCTCCTAAGACTCCTCAACAAAATGGGATCGCTGAGAGAAAGAATCGTACCCTTCAAGAGATGGCACGTGTTATGTTACATGCCAAGAATTTGCCTAAATATTTTTGGGTAGAATCTATTCATACTGCGTGTCACATCATAAATAGGGTCTATCTTAGAAAGAATTCCAAATAAACCCTTACGAACTTTGGTATAAGAAAAAGCTCAATCTTAAGTACCTTAGAACCTTTGGTAGTACTTGTAATGTATGCAAAGATAGGGAACACTTGTCCAAATTTGAGAGCCGGGGAGATAAAGCTATATTTTTTGGATACTCGCCTAACAGTAGAGCCTATCGAGTGTATAATCTTTGCACTAAAACCTTGATGGAATCCATAAATGTAATTGTGAGTGACACTACAGTAGAGAACAAGACTGGTGAATCAACTATTGTAGAAGAGCCTACAAACATTTTAGAAAATGACTCTCCTGAAATAGATGATTCATTACCAATTAAGATACCTGAAGTACCTAATTGAGTTTCTAAAGATCATCCCATAAATAACGTAGTTGGTAACCCTAGTGAGCCAGTTCGTACAAGATCTCAACTAAGAAATTATGCACATTATGCATGTTTTGTTTCCCTAGTGGAACCAAAGAATGTAAATGAGACATTGAATGACTCTTACTGGGTTTCTGATATGCAGGAATAACTTCTTCAATTTGTCATTCATGATGTTTGGTATCTTGTACCTCGGCCTGATCACAAAAAGGTTATTGTCCCACGTTGGATTTTTAAAAATAAGTCTGATGAAAGTGGGATAATCATTAGAAATAAAGCTAGATTAGTTGATCAAGGATACTCTCAAATTGAAGGAATAGATTTTAATGAGACTTTTGCTCCTGTTACTCGTTTAGAATCTGTTCGTCTGCTCTTTGCTATAGCGTGTCACTTGCATTTTACACTTTACCAAATGGATGTCAAATCTGCATTCCTTAATGGAATATTGACTAAAGAAACCGATGTAGAACAACCTAAAGGGTTCATTGACCCTCAATATCCAAATCATGTATTTCGTCTTAAAAAGTCTTTGTATGGCCTTAAACAAGCACCTAGAGCTATGTATGAGCGTCTTTCCAGTTTCCTCTTAGATAAAGGTTTCAAAAGAGGTGGAAATGATCAAACCCTTTTTGTCAAACATTTTGACAAACACATCATTATTGCACAAGTTTATGTTGATGATATTATCTTTGGATCAACTTCTCCCCAGAAGTAAAATCCTTCTATGAAATTATGCATAAGGAGTTTCAAATGTCTCTTATAGGGGAGTTGCAATTCTTCTTAGGTCTTTAAGTCAAACAAAATTCAGAAGGATTATTTGTCTCGCAATCTAAGTACTCTTTAGAGATAGTAAAGAAATTTGGCCTTGAGAATGCTAAAGATGATAGAACACCCATGAGTACTATGATAAAACTATCTAAAGACGAAACTGGAAAATCAATAGATCCTACTCTATATCGTAGTATGATAGGAACCTTACTATACCTTACTACCTCGCGTCCTGATATTATATATGCTATATGTGTATGTGCTCGTTATCAAAATAACCCTAAAGAGAGCCATCTGAATTCTGTTAAACGAATCATTAAATATGTAAAAGGCACTCTGAATCTAGGAGTTTGGTACACTAATGATACACCAAGCACTATAATTTGGTACACTGATGCTGACTGGGCTGGGTGTACTGATGATAGTAAAAGCACATCCGTAGCATGTTACTGTATAGGTAATAACTTAGTAGGATGGCGTAGTAAGAAACAAAACTGCACATCACTCTCAACAGCTAAATTTGAATACATAGCCGCTGGCGGCTGTTGTGCTCAATTACTATGGCTTAAACAAATGCTAAGTGATTATGGTATTCAAGAAAACCAATTGCATCTTTATTGTGATAATCAAAGTGCGATCAATATTTCTAAAAACCCTGTTCAACACTCCCGAACAAAACACATAAAAATAAGAAATCACTTTATACGCGAATTAGTTGAAACTAAGGAAATAGAAATCAATTATCTTCCTACTGATTTGCAACTCGCAAATATGTTTACCAAACCTTTAGATTACAATCGATTTATTTCTTTGCATAAATCTATTGGTATGGTGTGTGATGATTAATCTCTTTGATCTCTTTATTTTTCCCTTTGTCCATTTGAGACAAAATGGGGGAGAAATTTGAGTATATAATGATTCCTTACATATGCTAAACAGCTTGATCTTAGTGATTCATTGCAGGTTTTTGTACAGTCATTCTCAACTGATGTAATAGGGTATTCAATTGTAAATAGTTGAGTTATGTACTTTTACTTTCTAGGATTTGGGTAGATAGATTTCTGTAGGAATAGGTTTCCTTCCTTTTATTGCCCTACGAGTTCTAGATAACTCAAAGGAGATTTTGTCTCATATTTCCAAAGGGGGAGATTGAAGAACCTTATACTCTTGACTCACTTGAGTCTACATTGTATAAGTGTTCATCTAGTTTGGAAATTGTGACAAAATTATGTCTAACCTAGATTCCAAAGAACCCCAGAGTTTGCACTACTATTTCATCTTTGATTGAAGTGATCTAGACCTCATTACCAACACTCAGACACAGTAGAATGGATCATATACATCTCATATTGCATATTAATGTGTGTACATATGTTGAGTGTGTTAAAATCCCTAATATTGGTTTTTAAATATTTTTTTGGGGATTTTAGAAACTTTTTAAAATAAGGTTTTATTAATTAAATCTTAGTTTTAAAAGTTTGAGGGGTCAATTTGCTATTTCATATTGTTGGATTAATTGACCTAAAGTTGCCTTGGGTAGAATCCAAAAGCGGAAGAGACTTCAGGGTGTGATTTTAATTACTTTCAGACGCGCGTTTTATCTCTATTCATTAACAAAGATTTCTTGCTTTCTGATTGATGGAAAGTGTGTTTCTTTATAGAGTGTAAACCAGCGCCTATTTTCAACCCTTAGATCATTTTTATCAACGATCTGCATGCGCCCCTTCATAATCCCTGTGAACCCCATTTGGACCAATCAGGAGAATTTTAATCACCGCATATCGTGGACCCTAGGATTAAAGTCAATCCATCTTGACTCAATCTAAACCCTTGATTTTGGTTCTCATTCTCGAATCTTCTCAGCCTCCTATAAAAGGACCCTTCATCTCAGCCTTAGAAGACTTTTGCCATTTCGTCCTTTGAGAGAAAAAGAGAGTAGAGAGAGAAGAGAGAAAAGAGAGAGATAGAGAGAAACAAGAAGAGAGAGAAAGAGTTAGAAAACCTAATCCTAACCCTAAATCGTCTAAACAGTTCAAACCAAAAATAAACCTTCAAACCCCTGTATTTTTCCCAAACACAACCTTGAGTGTTTGAGTGTTTGAGAGGTGATTTGAGAGTTGGTTTGTTGTTGTAACCTCTTCATTCTTTAGATCTTGTTTTCAACTTAATCATTTTCTTAGATCTATTTTTCTGGTATATAGAAATTTCAGATCTGAGTTCTTCATGATATATTACACTTAGTTTGCATTTTTTATTTCTCAGCTTGAGAAATATATTGTTGATTTGCTTTCTGTAAATGCTCTTAACTTTGAAATCAACAATAATGTTTTCTGTTTCTAGTTATCTTGAAACTAGACCTTTGACCTAGTTTGGAATCGCACTTGGTGATTTTCAATCTCAAAAATCTTTTCAAAACAGAGATTGATTAAGATCTTGATACGTCTTCTGAGCAAGATAGCCGTGGATTTTAGGATTGTTTTAAGGTAAAAAAGATTAAGTTTTGGGAGAAGAGAGAAAAAGAAAAATCACAGCATATAGTCTTATATTTAATTTGTTAGGACTGCTTGTACATGATAAGTGTGTCTGTGTGCATGCATGTCTTAGAGAGCACCTCCACAAACACTTTCACCCTACCATACGAAAAGTGCTGGTAATAAGATCTTGAGAAAAAGAGTCGACGTAAAGAGATTGAACAAATTTGGAGTTAACAAACTTAGAGGACAACATCAACAATCAGTACTGCAGAGAAGTTATAAGGACACCAAAGGGTGCATTCTTAAACTTATATAGGTCTGAGTTGTATGCATGTTTGTTATATAGTTTGTAACTGTTAAAATTTATTTATAGTGGAATTTTTGTTTTACTCCGTAGAGGAAGTCGTGTATGTTTCCTCAGTTGGGTGAGGTTTTACCACGTAAAAATCTTGTTCTTAATCTTCCTACATCTTCTCATCTCATTCTTGGTTGTGCTGGGTTTAAAGTTTGTTTAAACTGTTTATAAACCTGTTGATCAAATCTTGAATAGATCTCGTACATACTTTTATAAAACACATCTTGTGTTCAATTAGTTTTGGTTTTTAAGAAAAGAGTTTCTTCAAAAAACTGTTCGAAGTTACTTAAATAGTTTAATTTTATTAAACGGCTTTAGTAACAGAATTTCAACGAGATCAGATAGAACAGCTATTAGGCCAGGGCTTCATTCGTAGGAGTATCTCACCTTGCGGTGATCTAATTTTGTTTATGAAGAAGAGAGATGGTTTACTGAGGTTATGCGTGGATTACCGGGAGCTGAACAAGGTCACGATACGGAATAAATATTCATTGCCTCGAATCAATGATATGTTCGACCAGTTGAGGGGATAAACTTTCTTTTCGAATATAGATTTGAGATTAGGATACCATCAGCTACGGATTAGGGAGAAGGATGTTTCAAAGACTGCTTTCTTGACGAGATACGGGTCCTATGAGTTCAGAGTGATGTCATTTGAGCTCACAAATGCTCCAGCCATATTCATGGACTTGATGAATCGAGTGTTCAGAGAGTTCTTGGATCAGTTTATCATCGTCTTCATAGATGACATCCTGATATATTCACACATTGGGGAAGAACATGCTCAACACTAGAGGCAGGTTCTTCAGATTCTACGCGAGCATCAGTTGTATGCTAAGTATGAGAAGTGCAGATTCTCGTTACGGGAGGTGCCGTTTTTGGGGCATGTTGTATCCGAATTGGGGATAATGGTTGACCCAAGTAAAGTGTCAGCAGTGAGGGAGTGGGGACAACCCACCACATCGACGAAGGTGCGTAGTTTCTTGGGGTTAGCTGGGTACTATAGGAGATTCATCTGAGGGTTCTCCAAGATAGTGGGTCCATTGATGAACCTGACTCGCAAGGGGGTACCATATGTTTGGGACTATGCTTGTCAATTAGCTTTCGATGAGCTAAAAAATAAGCTGACTTCGGCACAAGTTCTTGCTTTACCCAAGCCAGGAGTTGAGTATCTGGTTTACACCGATGCCTCCTTACGGGGAATCGGGGGATTACTTTAGCAGGAGGAGAAGGCTATAGCTTTTTCCTCCCGTAAGCTTAAGCCGCACGAGAAAAATTACCCCACTCACGACCTAGAGTTAGTAGTGGTCATCTTTGCATTGAGAATATGGAGACATTATTTATTGGGGGAGAAGTTCTTCTTGTTCATTGACCACAAGTCACTGCGGTACCTCTTCACTCAGCGAGTACTGAATATGTGTCAGTCCAGGTGGTTAGAGTTTGTGAAAGACTATCAGTTCGACATATAGTACCATCCGGGGAAGGCTAACGTGGTTGTTGATGCGTTGAGCCGTAGACCGATAGACGACGTAACAAATGTCTGGAAAGCAAAGTGGAAAGAGTTTGGTCACCAGGACGTGGTAGCCCGTTCCTTCATAAATGTCATGAAAATGACACTTAAGATTTTTACGAGGGTAATACAGGCACAGACAACAGACTCATTTTTTCAGGAGCAGATTGTGCGACTTATAGCTGAGGGTGATGAGTCCTATTCAGTTGTTTTCGATGGAGGTTTGAGGTTTAATGGGAGATTAGTGGTCCCAGAAGGAGCAGACTTATGTCATGCAGTGATGACACAGTCAAATGGGTCCAGATTTACGATGCATCTTAGGGGAGATAAGATGTACCAGGATATGAGGCGACAGTACTGGTGGAGTGAGATGAAGAAAGACATTGCTGAATTCGTGTGCAAGTGCTCTACTTGTGAGATGGTAAAGGTAGACCACCAAAAACCGTCTGGGTTGCTTCATCCATTGAAGATACCAACGTGGAAGTGGGAGAGTATTTCCATGGATTTCATTACTGGGTTGCTTACATCACAGCGAGGTCACGACTCCATTTGGGTGATTGTGTACCGTTTGACCAAGGTGGCTCATTTTCTGCCAGTACGGACAGAATATACCATGGGCCAGTATGCTCAGTTGTTCATTGTTGCGCTTGTTAGACTATATGGAGTGCCCATGGAGATTGTGTCAGATAGAGACAAGATTTTCATATTGCGTATCTGGGAGAGCTTTCAGGAGGTCATGGAGATAGAGTTGAGGTTGAGTTCAGCTTATCACCCACAAAAATATGGACAAACAAATCGTACCAATCAGATGTTAGAAGATATGCTACGCATAAGTATCCTTGATTTTGGAGGAGGATGGGAGCCACACCTTCCACTGGTAGAGTTTGCTTATAATAGCTCCTATCAGTTCACGATTGACATGGCTCCATTTGAGGCATTATATGGCAGGCCTTGTCATTATCCAACTTATTGGATAGAGGTGGGGTATAATAAGTAGCTAAGACCAGAAGTGATTTAGGAAATCTCCGCTAGGATTGAGATTATCAAGAGTCGCATTCGGGTAGCCCAGGACAGGTAGAAAAGCTACGCCGATGCAAAACGGTTTTTCTGAGAATTTAATGTGGGGGACCAAGTATTACTACGTGTATATCCTATGAAAGGAGTGATGAGGTTTTGAATGAAAGGGAAACTGGCCCCAAGGTACGTGGGACCATTTCCCACTATCGAAAGGATTGGGTTAGTAGCATACAGATTGGGACTGTCAGAGCATTTACACCGCATTCATGATGTATTCCACATTTTGTCGTTAAGACGATACCTTTGGGATGATATGGCCCACACCCACATTGCAATTGAGGATATTAACTTACAGTCCGATAGCTCTTACGAGGGGAGGCCAGTGGCTATACTAGACCATATCGAAAGGAGGTTGAGGTCAAAGATAGTTCCACTTGTACGGGTCCAGTAGGAGCATCACAATATGGAGGAATCCACCTAAGAGCATGAGACAGACATGCATGAGAAATACCCAGAGTTATTCTTACCAGGTATAACTTATTTTTCGAATTTCGGGACGAAATTCCATTATTAGGGGGGATGTATGTAATACGCCGTATTTTTATGACTGTTGATGTAAAAAATTAGATCGCTCTAATTATTCAATCACAGATAAATAAAATGAGACAAAGATTTTTAAAGTGGTTCATCCTTATAAGAATGGCCTACGTCCACTGTTATGTTATTGCTGAGTGTTTGGGAATTCTCTATTACAAGTTCAGTCAAGAAATTCCGGTCCCTATGAATGAGGATGATACAAGGTATTTATAGCCTTGAGGCTGTACATGAAAGGGTCGATACATTAAATGATATACACATGAAAGGGTAATACATTTAATGCAGCGTGTGTGTCAAGATTATAAACATTCAATGAATAGTTGAACTATTGACTATCTGGTAATTAATGATACGGCCGAGATGCAGCTCGGACCGCCTTAGTTGCTCGTTGATCAAGAGTTCCTCGGAGCGCTTGAGTACCTCGGAGTGCTGGAGTTCCTCGGGGTATCTTCGCTGCTCGGAGATAACATGAATTGGTCGGGGAAATGAACTTCCTCGTTACTATTGTGCCATGTATATTGACACGTGTCTTCGTATTATTCGTCCACATCAGCGTATTAATTTTGGTATCAACAGAAGCCCCCAATGTTTCGTATTTCGAACTTTGAGGAATATGGAACATTCTTTCTCGGTATATGGCAATATTGAATGATCTTCCTGGGTTTTAGGAGCATCGTATTTGAATTTATTTCCAAATTCACAGAATCCGCCTTTTTTCAAATTTTTAAGAGTGCTCCGATCTTTGTGTCCTTTTTGTCCTTTTAGCCGCCGGAAGCTCAATAGTTTCTTTCGTGTAATCATTTCCTTCGCCGCTTCCCTAGGCAAAGTATTTAAACTTCTTAGGTAACCATACCGTCTTCTTCTTTTTCCAATTTTCTGCATTCAAGCTTTCTATTCTCTCTTTCTTTCTTGTGCGTTCATCTTTTCCTTCGCTAGTTGTCAGCAGATCTCCTTCCTTCCTGTAAGATTTTCTTCCTTCTTCTTTTATTCATCATGGTTTACATTATTGAATCTCTTGAAAAATTCCGTTCTGACTTTTCCATCCCAACTTGGGTAATTTTGAAGGAGCTTTCTGAACCTCAAAATTACTTTCGTTTGGCTGAGGGACATTGGTTCCCCAGTCTTTTTATTGCTGAATGTGTTTTTTCCTTTCCACCAAACCCATTGTGTCTTGAGTTTTGTCAGTATTTTGATCTTGTCCCTGCAAAAATAGCCCCCAATTCATGGAGAATAATTAATGGGGTGTATAAATTAAATCTAACTCATGGGACTCGTATAGGGATCCCTGAAATTATGTACTGCTATAGATGGGCCGTTCTAGATAATATTTATTACTTAAAAACTAAGTTTTTGAATAGGGCTCTTGTAGTTAATCTCCCTGATGCAAATAGAGATTATTTTGAACATGGGGTGGTTATTAAAAATTGGCAATATGCCCCTTTAGTTGGAGATGGAGTATACAACGGTCCCAGATGTCCCCCATATGGCAATGGGATAGGTTTATTTTTCATTTTATTTCTTTTCTGAATTTCTGAATTCATTATGTTTGATAAAATGTATGACTGATATTTTAATACGTGTTTGTTTGCAGTTGAGAGTAAAAGAAAAACTCCAAAAGAATGAGAGGTTAATATTAAGCATCTGAAACTTATCTGGGGTTTGCATAAGAACGTTGAAGACGAGCACATCAGGTCTGCATCATATTTGCTACAGTATAAGAGCTATACAACCTCTTATACTGCTCGTCCTGTTGAACCAGCTTCAACTCCAGAGGATTCTTCTTCAGATTCTCACATCCTTTTAAGTCAGAGAATGGGCAAGAAAAGATCTCCTCCTGCTTTATTTGATGACATTTCATCTGCTGCTGAGGCCAAGAAAAGTAAAATTGATGTCCCAGAGGGGACTAAGAAGGTGGATGTTGCGCCTTCAAAAGCTACCGAGAAGCCCCCAGTGGCTCCGAGCAAGAAAGTTTCTCCTGTGGAAGTGATTACTATCTCTCCGACCAAGAGTTCTTCCTTGGTTGAAACTGCTGAAGTCCCTTTGAGAAGGTTGAGGAAATCATCCTCAGTCAATTTGGCTGAAACTGTCTCCTCTCTACCAGCTGGTGGTGTTGGTGTTCCAACCATCATTCCTTCGAGCTCTGCAATGAGCTCGGTAAAAACTTGGATCATACCCGAGGTCCAAGGAATTGATGAAAAAATTTCTAGGGATATGCTGACATCCCTAGCTACTCGTCATCTTGCTTCAGTAAATTTCTCACACTCTGAGTTTTCTTTCTTTCTCTGAATGCTTGCATTTTTGTATTGACTTTACTGTTTTTCTCATCGTTCAGCTGGTGAACTGTTTCAATAACATCGTGAAGAAGGACGAGGCAATTAAGGCTTCCAGCTCCTCGTCTGGTGTAGAGGATGCTCTGCTGGGTTTAACCCAATCTTTGAAGGATTCTCGTCAGCAGTATGACGAGGACAAAGCCGAATGGGAGAAAAAGTTATCTACAGTTGAGGCCGAGAAGGTGAAGATGGCTGAGATCTCCAAGAGTTTGGAGAATAAAGTGAAAAGTTTAGCGGTCGAGCATAAGAAATATGACGACAAGCACAAGAATTTTGGAGAGCTTGAGGATAAGCTGAGGAAGGCAGAGGAAGAATTGTCCGCCCTGCGAGATATCAAGGGCCAAAAAGAAGAATTGGATGCGAAGCTCTCCTCGGAGAAACTTAAAAGAAAGCTCGCAGTTAAAAAATCCTTCAGCGCTGGCTGGGATAAAGGATGGGACAAGGGAATTGCTGCGATGACATCCCAAGTTCAATACGGGAAGTTGAAATACTTTCGAGATGGTTGGGTAGCTGCCCTACAGGAATTGAAGATCAAAGAAGATTCTGGGCTATTCCAGCTACACCTCCCTGGTCCTCCCCCACCAATTGTGGAAGAAGAAGAAGATGGGCCTATCTCTGATGAATCTTCCATGGCTATAGGTGATCAAGTACCTGCTTCTCTTCCTTCTGCCAATGAGGACATTTCTTCCATGCCTCCTCCTCCTGAGCAAATTTCAACTCATGCTGATCAAGTTGCCGTAACCACCGAGCAACCAAGCTCCTCGTCCCAGCCTCCCGAGAAAGTCTTGGGAGACAAGGAAAAGGTGTGAAATTGTTCGGTATCATTTCTATCTTTCATTATTTGTAATCAAACAATGTAATCCTTTTGTGATCTAATAAAATACATCTTTGTTCATCTCTGTTGTTGATGATTTGTTTTTGTTGATTGTTATCTTTTTCTCATCCTTAGTTTGTTGCTAGAATGGAACTGATATCTGCACATGATAAAAAGCTGATGCAGCAATGTCGTGAGTATTATAAAGCTGGTCATACAAATTTGAGTGGATCAGAAATTGCTGACATCCTTGGTCATGATGCCTCAGAACAAGCAATTGAGGCTTATCGGTACTTGAAAGATTTACTCGACCGAGCTGTGGCCAACAGTGTGGCCTACTATGAATTGATCGAGGAACTTCATTGTACCTTAGAAGATCTACAACATCAACACAATGAATCAACTGCT